>JAOTRH010485499.1:0-24888 GCA_034768845.1 Heliamphora exappendiculata
AGATCTAGATATATATATATATAGAGAGAGAGAGAGAGAGAGAGAGAGAGAGAGAGAGATATATATATAGAGAGAGAGAGAGAGAGAGAGAGAGAGAGAGAGAGCTCGCCGCTTCTCATGCCTGAAAATCCTAACCTTGGGAGGCAGTAGTAATAGAGTTTATTCTCCGTTGCTGTCGTCTTGATCTCTGAGAGGATCGAAATCGGAGAGACCGAGAGAGAGAACAGAAAGAAACGGGAGAAGAGAGAGATAGCAGAGACGGAGAAAGAGAGAGAGATAACAGAGAGAGAGAGACGAGAGAGTAAACATATATATATATATACACACACAGAGGGAGAGAGAGGGTCCGGCGGGTCGCCGGAGCAAGGTGGCTCCGGTGTAGCGACGGCGTCGCCGGTGGAAGAGGGACGGGTGGGCGGTGGCTGCGCGGTGGAGGGGGAAGGGTGCCGGCGCTGTCGCGCCCTCTTCAGCGTCTTCTTCGTGCTTATGTGTTGGAAGCTTTTTTTTGTTGTTTTTTTTGTCTCAGCATCCTATAAATTTGTGAGGGTAAAATTGACGTATCAAATAAATTTGAATGCCCATGTCAGTAAATTTCGTTAATTGTATTACCGGAGATCAAAAAAAAGAAAAAAATTAAAATAGATAATGTAAAATAATTTTAAAAATTACCTGAGAAATCTGATAATAAATTTAAATTTATTATAATTATTTTTAAATATTGTTATTTATCAATAACACCTGCTGTGATCGCGAAGGTAATACTCCGGAGTCCCTAGTAATTTGCCGTCAAGTTAATCCATCAAGCCCGTAGCATATATTCCTGATCAACCTACACCGTACACGTGTCCATAAAAGCTACAGATAATTGTAGGATACAATAACCCATGTCCTACTAAAGTAATTGGTGCGCGTCATCCCATGTTCCCGCCCTTTCTTCTCCTTATTCCCGTCCATCCAACAAGAGAGCGCCGGAGGGGGAAAGAAGGGGTACTCAGTACTCTCATTAATCAGTGACTTTCGGTGACCGGATATTCGCCGGAAAATGACAACGTACGGCACGATTCCAACGTCATCATCTCCTGGAGGTGGAGGGACAAATCTGGACTATGTTTCCCGAGCGAAGGAACGATTGATGTCTGGGCTGGGCACGCAACGGCCATGGAATGAGATGTTCAACCTCCGGTCGATCGCGCTGCCGGATGGACTCAACGATGCAATCGGGCGGATCAGAACGAACATCTCGTACTTCCGCATGAACTACTCCATCGTCGTGCTGCTAATCATCTTCCTGAGCCTTCTCTGGCACCCGATCACGCTGATCGTCTTCATCATTATGATGGCCATCTGGCTGTTCCTCTACTTCCTTCGGGACGAGCCGCTGGTGATATTCAACCGCGCAATCGACGACCGGATTGTGCTGGTCGTACTCTCGGTGCTCACGATCTTTTTCCTCCTGTTGACTGACGCGACGGCCAACATACTGATCTCGCTGTTGATTGGGGTTGTGCTTGTGTTGATTCACGCCGCATTGAGGAAGAACGATTACATGTCCGCCGATGCAGAGTCCGCCGGCACAGCTGTCCTCTTTCCCGGCGTCGCATCGTCTTCCTACGAGCCCTGCTCTTCTGGTGATTTCCATCAGTAAATTTTATTTTTTGACAACCTTTTTAATTGTACTGTTTATTATCGCTGCAATTGATTTGTTTTTCGTTTTTGGGTTTTCGTTTTTCGGTTGCCATCTCATTATTTTGCAGTTAAAAGTGTGTTTTGTATGATTTCTTATAGAGAGAAAGATGAGCTTAAAGAAGGAAATGGATCGCCTCTCTTTATCAAATATATAAAATTGTGTTCAGATCTATATATTGCCAGTTGTGGTGCTGTCAATGGCTGTGGACTTCTAGCATTCTTCTTGAACGCTTAAATGCTGAAATGTGATTAATGGCATCTGCAAAATTTGTGATGCTAGAACATGGCCTCGTTTGTCAATGGGACTTTAAGTTCGTTTTTTTTTTTTTGCTTAAAGTTATTTTTAGCTCAGCAAGTAAGAAACTCTTTTTGTTTGGCTAAAATAGTTTTTTTAGCTAAACAAGTAAAGAATTTTAAGTCATTAAAAAATTGTTATAATTTTTTAAAATTTATTTTTATCTAATTTTATATTTAACATCAATAGATTTTGATAAGTAGATTTTAAAAATAATTTTTTTATTAAAAAAATATTTATAATAAAAGTTATAATATTTTAAAAAATATGTATAGGTATTTTATGTAAAAAATATGCTAAATGGCTAAAAGTTTTGGGTTTTTAAATAATGTTTTTTGGACTTTTGTTACTTTAAATTAAGGTTCCGTTTGGTTTGATTTAAAATATTTTATCAGAAAATAATTTTAAATATAAAATAATTTTGTAAAAGTTATTATTTTTACTTGTATTTTTTAGTGTTTAGATAAAATTTGAAAAATAAAAATAAGAGAAAAGAATGACCAAAGGCTAGAAGAATTCGGATAAAAAATTTTGAAAGAATTTTAAAATAATTCATGTAAAAAAGATCTGAACGTGCATTTCAAAATTAATTTACAAGTTAATTTTTTTGTAAGTCGAAGTTTGATTTAATAAGGTAAAATATTTTATTAAAAATATATTTTATATAGTTGTTATCAGTGAAAATTAAGTAAAATATTTTATTTAAAAATATTTTATATTGAAACAAATAGAGTTTAAAAGGCAAAAAAATCGATTTTAAGCCTTTTACCAAGCAAAAACTAAGACTTTAAATGGATGACAAGTGATATTTCTTACTTCTCCTGCACATTATATTATATGTGTTATGGTCAAATATAGATAATTTTTAATCAAACAAAACATGTGGCATTGCATTTATATTTAGATTATTTTGTCAACGAAAAGAATTTCAAGAAATGATAATTATATTACAAAAATTTAGTTGATTTATCTATTAATTATTTAAGTTATTTTAGGTAAAATCCTACAATCTTTTTTCTTAATTTAAAAGGTTAATAAGATCAAACAAATTGTATAATATTGTATTTAACTTTACAATAATTTTCTATTTTATTAAACTAAGAATAAAATTAAACAATGACAAATAGGATTGCGCAAAAATAATGTTGATTTATATGTCATTTATTTAAGTTTGTTTTGGCGAATATCCGGCAATATCTTCACTTACAAGTGGCATTAAATTAATATAGCTAAAATGTTTAAGTAAATACAAATTTTTTATGGCAAGTGTTTTTATGGCAATATCTTCACTTATAAGTGTTTGTATTGTTGAAATTAATATTTTATAAATTATAATATAGGTATTTAATAAATATATTATTTTATAATTAAAATAAAAATAATAATTATAACTTATAGTAAAAAAATTTAGTGTTTAAGAAATTTATAACTTATTATTAAAAATAATATTAAAAATTTAAAGATTAAACCCAAAAACTCAGCCAACCCATTAGATTTTATTGTAAAAATGTATTTCAAAATGCCAAAAAATATATAAAAAGTTAAATAAATAATTCATATATGTTAAACTATGCATAGTACGGATTCATTGCTTATATAAAATAACATTGTACACTCTTTAAACCCCAAAGTCTCATTCAGATTTTTTTAGAAATTATAAATTTTTTTTATATTTAATGACACAAGTCACAACTTGATTGGTCGAAATTTGAATTATTCATTATTTTTAAATTAGTTAAGAATATCTATTAGTTTGTTACTAACAGTATGCATCTTTTGAATTTGAATGATCAGTATCTTAAGATAAGTTCATATTGTTCATTATCTTTTTTTATCAGTATCTTAAGATTTGCTCATATTATTTATTACTTTTTGCTAGTATATGTCACAATTTGATTGGCTCAGATAATTCTAAACTTAAATTAAGCTCGGATAATTTTAAAATTTTTAAATATATATAAAAAAAGATCAAAAATAAAAATTGAATTAAAAAAAAAAGATATAGTTATCTTTCTGTCAACCTAAAATTAAGCCTAATATTCCCCTTTTAGCTCTACTCTTAATTAAATTATTTTTTTAATTAAATCCAACTCATTTATCTTTATTTAGATTCAAATTTATTATTTATCTTTTATAACTATATTAATTCGTCCCCATCTCTCAAAACTATGATCCCTTTAAAAATTGTTTGAAACATCATTCTTAAATAAATAAAAAAAATTATCCTGAATTTGTATTTTTTTATTCTACATTTCTGATCAACGCCAATAGCCGCCTCCTGTGTCAATCTTTTATTCTATTGTGATTTCACTTGGAATTGAAGTTTTTCTCACTTTGTGTTAGTTCCAACATGTTGAACAATTTTTATTACATTGTTTGTATGATGCTAATTTTCATGCATCACTAAGGCATAAGTAGAACACGAAATGAACTTTCCTAATTTAACCTATTTACTAGGGTTCAAAAATATCAATCTATTCTTGGCAAATTGTACATTTTGTTGCAACAACAAACTATAGTGATATGCTTGCACTTAATTATGTACTAATATGACAACGTTTTTGAGTTTGATCATTTTGTACGAGTTAAGAAAAATAGAGTTTGATCATTCTGTACGAGTTAAGAAAATTAAAATACTAAGTAAAGTGATATACATAAATAGGAGATCTACTAATAAGTTACAAGAGTACTTTTGAGTTAAAATTGTGAAAAATAAGAAGATGCTACCAATGGTACTAGGTAGCTATAATGTTGTGATGGTGGAAGACAATGTCAAGCACTATTAACACTATGCTCTCATTCAATTCTTATAGGAAGCTATTGAAAGAGTTGCTCGACTTCTAATAAGATACTCTATGTTAGAACTTTGTCGTCTCTCATGTTCGGCAAGTATGTGAGCAAATCCAATTTTGTTTTATTTCTCTAAACTCTCTATTCGCAACATTTGTTCTTAGAGTTTAGGATTTTCTCATTTCAAACATAAATCTCGCAATAGAAGAAGTAGAGATCAATCGAGGGCAAGACCGATTGATTGGTCTATAATTTTATTGTAGTTGTGTTTTGACTGCGTAATCAAGAGATCGATTATAATTGATCACCGATTGATTGGTTACCACACCGATTGATAGGTCTGGTAAGATGCTGTAAACATTTGAAAACTGCTTAATGCACTGCTTACTATGAATTGATCACTGATCGATCGATTGATTAGTTTGTTTTGTGAAGACCTTTTAAATTTTGTTAGGTTTAGTGTAGCCATTACTTTGGACAACAAAAATCTTGAAAAATAGATTGTGCTTTGAAGCAAGTTGTTCCCACATCAATTCATGTCCAAGTTTTAATGATCCCGTAGATTGTGAGCCTCTCAAGAAGATCATCAAGTCTTTGTTTCACAACCTTTTCATTTGGCTTTGGTAGATCATGAGAGGAGTCTCATGATTCAAGTCCAAGGCTGATTCAATTGGCAAGCAAAAAAGATTTTGTATACGTTGATTCAATAAGAATAGGTTATATTCGAAAGTTGTGAATTCAACTTGGTACTATAAGAACTCTCGTAACCAAATCTCATTTATAGTGCTTATTCCTTTGACCAGTGGTGGTTATATGATTTTTCTCCTCGAATTTTGAGGTTTTCTAAGTTTTTCAAATTTTTGCCGTTTATGTGGTTACTTTTTCATATTGGTTAGTGCAAATTAATACTCAAAAATTATTTTTTTCAATTAGTATAAGAGCGAATCACTTTTCTCTTAAGTGTTGATCCATTTTATTGATTTGCAATAATAGATATGATTAAGGAATGTGCCTTTACCGTGACCCCTCCTCCTTAATGGATTCAATTATCCATTTTGAAAAATCAAAATGAGGGCATTCTTAAATATATTAACGAGCGCACTTAGCTATCTGTTGTTGATGGCTATAAGTATCATATTATTGTAATTGATGGGGTAAGCGTCCTTAATCTCTCAACTAAATGAAATAAAACTGATTTTGAGGATGCATGCCAAAATAGCAAAACCATGAATACTATTTTTAGCAGAGTCATACAAGAAGAGTTTCGTTGAATCGGCTAAAGAAGTATGAGATATTCCTCGTGTCACTCATTAAGAACTCAAGCTGTAATAATTTCTAAATTTCAACGTCTCATAGTAAATTTTGGAACTTAACATATAAAAGATAATGAGAAGTTTGATGATTTTTACACAAAATTAAGTGGTATTGTTAATGTCTCTATTAATCTTGGAGAAAAAATACTCCTCTCTAAATTTGTTCGAAAAATTCTTAGATATTTATCCGAATAATTCTAATAAAAAGTCACTGCAATAGAAGAGAATAAAGATATAGACACTCTTACTGTTAAAAGTTTGTTTGAAAACTTGTAAACTTATGGGCTAAATTTTCAAAATAACAAAGTTTATAAAAATGTGGCTTTTATCTCGCTCCAATGTACTATAAGTGATTCTAATGATAATTTTGATCCTGAAATAATGACTACATTTCTGAAAAAGTTCAAGAAATTTTAGAAAAATAGAAGGCCTAAAGAGGATGAAAAATATCAAAAGAGAATCGAGAATGACAAATTTAGGAATATGTCCAAATTTGATAAGAAAGAGTCAGAGACTCGGCTCCTTTGGAGTTTAGTGCTATAAGTGCAAATGATATAAACATATTGCTCAAGAATGTCCAAATAAGCTTAAAAAAGCAAAAACAGTGTGTTACTGTAACTTGGGATATGAGAGTGAACATGGCTTGAATAATGAGAATGAATATAATGATGAAAATAGTGATGGCATTATCTCTGTTGCATCTGTTAATAACAGAGCTACCGAGTTTGACGAAGAAAACACTTTTAGTGACTCCGGTGAAGTAGATGAGGAGGAGGCAAATAATGTTAAAGAGAGTAAAGTTCTTTAATAAGCTTATAATAAGCTTTAAAATGAGAGTTACATGCTGACCAAACAGAATGTTAAACTCGTCAACAAATTCAAGTTTTTCGAAAAAAAAAAAGAAAAGGTCAAGCAAGAGAGCTTCATTCTGTTCAAGTTTGAGAAATTGATCTCAAAATGATGAGAAATTGATCTCAAAATGAAAATGGACATCCTCTGTACCAATTACAATGAATGTGAGCAATAGAGTGAAAAACTTTTATATGTCAATAGTGATTAGATGAAAAAAAAATTTGAATCTCTAGAAGATAATTTTCATATCAATTAATAAAATTTGTCGAACTACAATACCAAATAACTGATCGTGAAAACCATTTGAATGGAGCTAATGCTACATTTAAGCGGTGAAATGCAGGTACACTTGGCTCGGGTGGATTGCTTGAAGAACAATAAACAATATTAGATCAAACAAGACTAGGGTTCACTGGAGCTCTATTGAGTAACTCATTGAAAGAAAATGAGAAGATCAATAAGGTGACCCAAAAGATGATTGCTCCAATTTTCGTTCAGGTTAATAAAGCAAAGATTATAGGCTCAAAGGGGGCTGATGCTGGTTTCCCAACAAAAACAAATGCAAATTCCAAAAGTCGGTTGAGTAAGACCATTATTCCATATGATGAGGTAAGAAAAACAAAATTCAATCATATTTGTCATTATTATGGCATTCCTAGTTATATACATCCCAATTGTAGGAAATTGAAGAGAATGCTTGCATTAAATGACAACTTTGTACCTATATGTCACTATTGTGGAAAAAAAGGCACATTAGACTACAATGCAATAGATTGCATGCAATCTCTCTCGGGAAAATTAGATTCAATTTTGACTAGCTATATCATTTAAGGAGGGCATGGACTCAATCTGCAGAGTTTGTACCTCTGAAAATCAAGAAAGTTTGGGTTTGTTTTAGAGATTTGAATTGTTATGTCGTTCACACTGCCTCGAGAGCTGAAAGCTCCCACACGTGGTACTTAGACAACGAATGCTCTAGGTACACAACGAGTGATAAGTCAATATTTATCGCCCTTGAAAAATACAACAGGGCCTTGTTATATTTGAGTATTAGTCAAATATGCGACACTCGGTAGAAAGTTGAATGACAAAAATATGTGATCAATTTAAGCTTAATAAATATAGGCACTATTTGGACAAATGTTGCCTGTTGCCTTATTTTTACTTATTTCACCTTAAACAACATAAGCCCTGTTTGGGTAAATGTTGCTTATTGACTTTTTGCTTATTTTTGCTTATTCAAGTTTAAACAATATTAAATTTGGCTTATTAGTTTATTTTTACTTATTTTTATTTTTTTTTTGATTTTTTTATATTTTAATTAATTTTTTTTATTTTTTCAGTTTGTTTTAATGAGAGAAATTTAAAAAGTACAATAATTTAATTAAATAATGAAAAAAAATTACTAAAAATAAAAAATTTACAAAATCGAATAAGACAATAAGTCAATAAGTTAAATTCACCAATTCAGGCCATGAATTTAGCTTATTAACTTATTTTTATTTATTTTTGTCTTTTTAAAATTTTTTATATTTTAATTAAATTTTTTTATTTTTTTAACTCGTATGAGAAAAATTTAAAAAATATAATAATTTAACTAAATAATAAAAAAATTTATTAAAAACAAAAAATTTATAATTTATAATAAATAAATAAATTAATAAACTAAATTCACGACCATAATTAATTACGTTCAATAATATGTGATCAATTTAATATTTTCATAAATAATTTATGAATTAAAAATAATAAAATAAATAATTCAAGTTACCTCTAAAACCCAAAAATGGTCGGACACCTCAGAGTACGATTAAGGACAGAGATCGAAGCTTGTGATTATCTTCCCTCGACGCTGTTTCTTCCTCGTCGGCGATTCACTTTCCGTCGCTCCAACTCCCCGCATCACAGCCGTCCGCTACCTTACCTGTTACACCGGCGGTCTCCGACCCGGCGGCGATGGCTCATCAACAGCCTTACGATCCCTACTACCTCCACCAACCGGACTACGGCTTCCACGACCGCAACGGTATCAACACTCTCTTCGTCTCCAGCCTCCCCGACGACGTCAAGGCCCGCG
This sequence comes from Heliamphora exappendiculata, assembly GCA_034768845.1. Taxonomy (NCBI): domain Eukaryota; kingdom Viridiplantae; phylum Streptophyta; class Magnoliopsida; order Ericales; family Sarraceniaceae; genus Heliamphora; species Heliamphora exappendiculata. Next base: position 9,014 of record JAOTRH010485499.1, read on the forward strand.
AGATTCACAACCTATTCCGTCGCCGCCCCGGCTTCGACTCTTGCCAGCTCAAGTACACTGGTCGCGGCAATCAGGTTCCTCTCTACTTCTACTACCGTTTAATCCGTTTTTCTCGGGAAACTTTCTCTTTGTTCTGAGAAAACGGAGGAAATGAGAACGAATATCTCACCTAATATTGGGCTTTGTCCACTAGATGTTATCTTGCGAAAGTTCAAGTTCTAGGGCTTTTGAGACCGTTTCTTCCTTTCATTGTCCAATTTTCTTAAACCAAAAAGAGTGATTCGTCTCTTCATAGTTTGATGATTTGGGCGCTAGGTATTGCTATTAAAGAAATTGATGCGGTTGTGAACAATTCGTTTGCAAAAATATTTGTTCCTTAGATTCTTGCTATTATACACTTGATTTTGTCAGGGTTTGCGTTTCTAACTGACAATTAACATTTGAAACAATAGTTCTTACAGTGCTGCACTTTTTTTTTATGATGATCCACTTATTGTTATCTTTTGAAGTAAAAGTTCTAGGGTTTCTGAGAACATTTCTTCCTTTCATTGTCCAATTTTCCTAGACCAAAAAGAGTGATTCGTGTCATTATTGTTTGATAATTTTGGGGCTAGGTACTGCTAGGAGAAGAAATTGATGCATTTGTGAACAATTGTTTTTCAAAAATATTTGTTTTTTATATTCTTGCTATTATACACTTGATATTTTAAGGGTTTGCGTTTCTAACTGGCTAACTGACCATTAAGATTTGAAGCCATAGTTCTTACAGTGTTGCATTTTTTTTGCTGATGGTATTAGACATAGTATGCATGCGATTGTGCATTTTCGGTGGTAAACTATTTAATCTATTAGGGTACACAGCACACACCCACACACAGTTCCCAAATTTCTACAATGAAATGTATACTAGCACCCCCATATATTCCTGCTCCTGTCATTACAGTTGAGAAATCTAGGTTAAAAAATACAAAATTTGTGTTAAACACTCAGTAATGGCCTTTATTTTCTTTATTGGATTTCATTTTCTGTAAATTGTTTCCGTGCTTTCACCATTGTAGGATTTCAAATTAAAAAATGGTATGTGTATAGATGTATAGCATAGAACCGGAGTACCGGACACAACCTCTCACATGGGGTGTGGGACTCATCCCATGTGAGAGGACTGTCCGGTATGTGCCCGGATCTGTGCTTGTATTAGAACTCTTTCAAACTATATTTATAAATTTCTTCTTTCTATTTCACTGCTATCCTGAGCCATAATACTGTCATCACTCTCATTATCCCTGTCTTGGCAGCGTTTAGGGTAGACTGCAAGGTTCTCATTCAACTCTTTTATGCATGTACGCATTCTCAATATGACTTTTAGTTGCAGGGTGTGATATTAAAATTCCTGAAATATTATATAACCACTTAAGTTTCTTTCTTTTGTGTGCGTGTGTGCACGCAAAAACATGAAATGTTGAAGCATGATATTAATTCTGCCATTTCACCCAGTCTGTGGCTCTGTTCTCTTTCGACTACCCTGCCTTTTCTAATGTGACTGTTGTACTTCGTCAATTGTCACCTATAGTTTCGTTCATCAGGACCAAACCCTCAGACCATCACTTTATTATTCAAATTACTAGCTGTTATTGGGAACTGATACCTTTGGCAACCATCAAGGGGAAGATTCATCTTTCATGTCGTTGTTGGGAATCTAGTTTTTGTGTTACTCATTGAAAAAGAATACTTGAAACCTAATGATAAAATGGTCATTACCCAACTCTGTTTTCCAGTGATCACTGGGATATTTATTGACGTCATAGAAGAAGGTGTAGAGATGGATGCCAGATTTGGAATTTAGGAATGACATAGGCAAATTCATTTGTCACTTTGAGGTCTAAACATTCATAATAGAAGTTATGTGGTGACGTTCTGTTAGATATCTAAGACCTGAACTGTACTGGTTGTTCTTGCAGACTTCCTATTCTACCTATACCAGTTACCATTACAAAATTTTCCCACTTGATCCCTGCTTCTACATCATGTTAAATTGCAGAACATTTGCATCATATTTATGGCGCGTAACATTAAGGTTTTATGATACACAAAATTATCTTTGCAACTGTCCTGTGCTTTCTTACCATTCTTGTAAAAATAAGTTGGTAATCAAGTTAGTTACTCATTGTACATATATTTAAGGGGAATCAAGTTAGTTACTCATTGGGAATCGTTGGGATTGGTGGTGCCAGACTCTTTGTTTCACTACTAATTGTTAAAATGTGAAGAAAAACCCATCAATGTGATTGACGAATCGATCGATCTGCAGAAATACTATGAGTTGTCTCAAGCGGATTGACAGACAGATTGATCAGGATTGATGACAGACCGATCAATTGGTCTGCAGCAATACTGTAAGTAATCAAAGACAAATCGATGGACAGATCGATTAGGATCAATGACCGATCAATCGGTCTGTTTTGGGATTGCGTTATTTAAGCTGCTAGGGTTGCGGCTGTTTTAAGTTTTAACCTAGTTTTTTCTTATTGCTTTGTCCCAAAATATCATTTTTGTATTCTCCCAAATATTATAATGAAAAGTTTAAGTTCGTGGATGTAGGCACAACTTACCGAACTACTTAAATCTCCGTGTCTTGTTCCTGTGGTTGCTTTCTTGTTCGTTTTCTATTCCTTTGTAGCTTGTGCGTGCTTTATGTGGTTTGCACGTGAAATTGTCTATTGTGATCAATTCCCAACAACTGGTATCAGAGCTCCGGATTTTAGAGGTTGAAGGATGTAACATGGCAGAAGAAGGAAATATCAAGATTGAGAAGTTCAATGGCTCGAACTTCTCCATGTGGAGGATGCATATTGAAGACGTTCTGTACTAGAAGAATTTGTTTCTCCTCTTGATTGGGGAGAAGCCGGAAAAGATGCCATAAAATGAATGGAAAATACTGGATTGTAAAGCTCTGGGGACAATGTGATTAAGCCTCGCACCATTGCCGATGCCCAACACCGCAAAGGAGAAAACGACGGAAAATCTGTTGAAAGTGTTGAAAATGATGTACAGAAAGCCTTCAACATCAAATAAGGTATATCTGATGAAGAAATTATTTAACTTAAAGATGGCGGATGATATCATTGTTGTCGAATATCTCAATGACTTCAATACCATCACCAATCAGTTGAAATCGGTGGATATTGATTTTGATGATGAAGTCAGAGCCCTAGTCTTCTTGCCCAGTTTGCTAAAAAAGGATGGAATGACTTGGTTGTTACTATGAGTAACTCTTCGGGATCAGCAAAGTTGAAGTTGGAGGATTTTGCCGGGTTTATTTTGAGAGATGAGTCACGTAGAAGAACAGTGGATGAGGGGTTGACATCTGAGTTAGTTTGGAATGCCGATAATAGAGAGAAGAAAAATTGATGGAAGAAATCATAAGTGCCGGGGAAATGACAGATCCAAGTCACGAGAAAGATCACAATCGCGTGGTGGCAATTAGAAATCTGGTGGCTGTTGGAACTGTAGGTAGAAGGGTCATTTCACAAAGGACTGTAAGGCTCCGAGAAAACAGCGGGACAACGCAAATCAAAGGAGTAAGGCTACGGTAAGCGTTACAGATCATGAAAACACTGATACTTTGATTAATGCATTAGATTCCATAATAGAATCTTGGATTGTTGACTCGGGAGCGTCATTCCACGTTACTCCTCGCATATGTATAATTCACTGCTTTGTGAAGGAAAATTTTGGGAAGGTTTATTTAGGAGATGACAAAGCTTGCAATATAGTTGAAAATGGTGAGGTGCAGATCACACAAGCTAATTGCAGATCGCACAAGCTAATAGTACAATATTGAAATTGAAGGATGCTAGACACGTGCATTGTCTAACAAGCAACTTGGTCTTAATGGGTTGCTAGGAGTATGAGATTGCATGTCGGGTTGCCAAAGTAGTTCTAGGTAGACACGGTCTACACAACAGTGTATCTGAATAACAGGGGACCGTTAGTTGCTTTGAATTGTGGATTGCTAGAGAAATCGTGGACCAAAAAAAAGATTAAACTTTCTCATTTACGTATTTTCGGATGTATAGCATATGTTCATATTGAGTCAGAAAAGAGGGGTTAACTTAACCCCAAGTATTGGAAGTGCGTTTTTGTTGGTTATGGCACTGATAGCTACAAGTATAGGCTATAAGATCCCTAAAATAGAAAAACTGTTAGGAGTATGGATGTAGTATTCAATGAATCTGTTTTGTTAAAAAATAAGTAAGATCAGAAATGTGAGACCATAGATGAGTCAGACTATGTTGGGTTTGAGGGGCTGTCTAACATAGTCTTGGAACCTCAGGATGAGAACACATCCTACTCCACAGGCAGAACTACAAACTCCTAATCTCAGGAGGTCTACCAGAATCAGTAGGCCTACAGCAAGTTATTCACCTTCATTGTATTATCTACTATTGACTGACAATGGTGAGTCAAAATGCTTTAAAGAAACTTTGCCGGTTGAGACAAAGGAGAAGTGTGAGCATGCCATGAATGATGAGATGAAGTCTCTATCATCAAATCAGACTTGGAACTTGGTACAGTTGCTTAAAGGAAAGTCAGTACTGTAAAACAAGTGGTTTACAGATTGAAGATAGAATCTTATGGAAGCAAGCAGTACTAGGCAAGGTTGGTAGTCAATGGATTTCAGCAGAAGTCGGAGATAATCTTTGCTGAAATATTTTCACTGGTTGTGAATATTTCCACTATTAGGGCAATACTGAGTATTATGGCTGCAGAAGATTTGCACTTGGAGCAGCTAGATGTCAAGATAGCATTCCTTCATGGGAATTTGGAGAAGGAGATCTACATGTACTAGCCACAGGGTTACTCGGTCAAAGGAAAAGAGGAGATGATATGCAAACTGAAGAGAAGTCTGTATGGGTTAAAACAAGCACCTACGCAGTGGTACAAAAGGTTTGATAGTTTCATGATAGATACGGGGTTTCGTAGATCTAATCGAGATCATTGTTGTTACATTAAGCAATTTGTCAATTCATATTTGATACTCCTCTTGTATGTAGATGATATGCTGATTGCAGGATTAAGCATGGATGAGATTTTCAATCTCAAGGCACAGTTGTTCAGGGAATTTGCCATGAAGGATTTAAGAGCAACCAAACGGATCCTTAGCATGGGAATCATTATGGACAGAAAAGGCAGGAAGCTGAAGTTTTCAGAGTCAGAATATATTGAAAAGGTCCTGCAGCGGTTCAATATGGAAGGTGCTAAACCTGTTAACACGCTGTTGGGAAGTCATTTCAGACTTTCAAAGGAATAGGGATCTGTCACAGAGGAAGAGAAGAGTTATATGGCTAAGGTACTGTACGCGTTAGTTGTAGGTAGCCTGATGTACGCTAAGACTTGCACGAGGCCAGACATCTCTTATGCAGTGGAGGTTGTGAGCAGGTTTATATCCAATCCGGGTAAAGAGTACTGGGAAGCAGTAATGTGGATTTTGAGGTATCTCATGGGTACTACAAACTACGCTTTGTGCTATGATGGCTTGGGAATTCAGTTGCAAGATTTTGTGAATTCAGACCTAGTAGGAGACATTGATAGCGGGAAAAATACTACTGGGTATGTGTTTATCTTGGGTAATGCAACAATCAGCTGGGTAACTAGATTGCAGAAGATTGTGACTATTTCTACCACAGAGGCAGAATATGTTGCAGCCACGGAGGTGTGCACTGAGTTGATATGGTTGAAGGGTTTTTTTGAAGGAGATGGGTAAAGAATAAGACAAGTGCCAATTGTTCAGTGACAGCCAAAGTGCTATACTTCTGGCAAAGAACTCGGCGTTCTATTCAATGACCGAACACATCAACATTAAGTATCATTTTGTCCGGTCTCAGTTGGAAGATGGACACGAACGAGAATTCTGCAAATATGTTTACAAAGGTGGTGACAGTGAAAAAGTTAAAGGACTGTTTAGCTTCGACTGATCTTCAAGCTTAAAAAACGAGAGTATGACTCACACTGGTTTCTTTAGTTGGTTTTGACGTTACGACGCTTTCCGGGTATCGAAAGGTTTGAAATGGACGTATTTCAAGTGGGAGATTGTTGAAATATGAAGAAAAATCCATCAATGTGATAGACTGATCGATCGGTCTGCAGAAGTACTGCGAACTGCCCCAGATAGATTGACTGACAAATGGATCTGAATTGGTGACGAATCGATCGGTCTGAGAATTGACCTAGACCGATCGATTGATCTGCAATAATACTGCAAGCATTCAAAGACAGATCAATTAGGATCGATCGGTCAATTTCGGGACTGCGCTATTTAAGCTGCTAGGGTTGTAGCTGTTCTAACTTTTGACCTAGTTTTCTCTTATTGCTTCGTCTCCAAAATATTATTCTTGTATTCTCCCAAAAATTATAGTAAAAAGTGTGAGCCCGTGGATATAGGCACAACTTGCCGAACCACGTAAATCTGTGTGTCTTGTTTATGTGATTGCTTTCTTGTATGTTTTATGTTCTTTTGTAGCTTGTGTGTGCTCAGTGTAGCTTGTGGGTGGAATTATCTGTTGTGATCAATTCCCAACACTAACCCCAAGTATGTGACATTGTAATACTAATTTTAAATCATACAAATATTGAAGACTCGTATTGAGTTGCGGAACAAATTGAATTCTGGCAAACAGGATAAGCACAGGAATGATTGGACCATGTATCTGGCTTTAAGAGAGAGAGGTGCCAACTTCTCTTGGATGTTCTTTCCAGTGACACTACTTTTGGAGCACATATCATCAGATTGCACGCTTTGATAGGTTTTGGCTTCAATATTTTTACTAACTAAACCAGTCAAATATTTTCCAAACCAGAGCTTCAATGTTGCCATACTTCCCTGTTAATTGGTTAGATGGTCAAATAATGGAGGAGAAATCTATACTGACCATGACATAAAGGGGAGGCCCATTTACTTTTTTGAAAACATAAAACCATTGGTTTTGTGAGTCTGCTGTTTATTTTTCAAATTACTCTCTCTCTCTCTCTCTCTATATATATATATATATAATATTTATATATATAAATAGAAATATATTGTGAGAAGCCGGTGGTAAGATGTAGGGAAACAGTGATTCTGTTTCTAATATCGTAATCATGATATGTTGCACACGATTTGCTTACATGAACTGATTCTGTTTTTAATATTGTAATCATGATAATCAATCTTGCCCATCAAACAAATTGTGTTAAGCCCGTTTCACTAGTTATATAAGCTTAATTCCTTGTTTGATATTTGTGGACAGCTGGCCCTTAGGTGGCTGGAGTGGGGTTTACCAGGATGATGTTTGACACTAAGCTGGCACAGGGTCACTATAGGTGGAGAAGATGCAAGCTTAGGCTACGTTTAGTGAAAGAGAAAGTGGCAGTGATGAATACGAAACTATATTGGAGGTGGATATCACACAGAGATCCACGTGCATGCACGGAGAATCCTTTTATGTTTATGTAGGAGTATTGAACCATGAGAGACAACTCAACCTAGAGAGGCGTCTCACCTCCCTTGGTTTGCAAATTATAAGGTTTCTCAATTATCCATTGTACCACTTTAGGCCTTGAAGGTTGTTTATGGACTTGGGTGCTAGGCTCAAGTTCCGGAGAGACATAGGCGCTTAATATGACTTGGGATTCGCCAAGTGTGGAGGAGGTGAAAGTCATGTCATGATAAGAGAAGAACATGTGCAGTACTTTTGGGAGGTTAAGTTGGACTAGAGGACAAAAGAATTGGCCCCTCATTAATTGAGTTTCTCTTTATATAGGGGTGAACCAAGGGGGAAGTCACAACTGTCTATGGCACGTGGCATAATTTTGTGAGTTCAATCTGTCCGAGATAGCCTTTCTCAGAGGCCATATCATAAGGTGCCAATGTTGGTCGGATAAGTCACCATCATCCTATGATGCAATCCCCGCTGGTGTCAGTTCATTGTCACAAACCTTTTGTCTGGGTGGTCAAGAGATGGTTTCTGATTCAAAGATGGTATGAGTTGGTATGACCGAGCCACCTTGACAATGCTCGACTCCATCCTTCAAACCGCATATCTTCTGAGTGATCCGGTTGATTGCAGGTCCTATTCCTAATTCTGTGGAGTGCTACAGGTGATCAGATCTGAAGAGCGCTTGACTTTGTTCACCACCCTGGGTTCTTTTAGTTGTTGCAATGGTGCCACTCTAGGCATGGCTGGGCGATTGAACAGGCGACTGCTCAACAGTGTTCCCTTCGCAGTGGTCAATCGGTGGTTGTTGGATGTTGCTCAGGAAGGGTGCCATATGGCACTGGAAGGTTGCGCATACAGAGGTCATATCATGACGTGCCAAGTGGTATGTATGTAAGTCTTGCAGGATGTCTCAAGAGAACTAGAGTGTTAAGTATGATAAAACTTACAACTTGCAATGGGCTAGAATTGGTCAACGATAGTCTTGTCGTCTTATCTTTGTTCCTCTCTTTAAAATTGGTCAAAGCGCGGATGCCTTCCGAGGATGTTGTGGTGAGACATATCAGCAAACCATAATCCATAGCCTTCAAGCCACATACCCTTGGGCGATTCTATGTGAAAGTTCTAGGCCTTGCTATCGACCTTTGCTAATGTATTAATGTTATGGTGCTTCTCTGGAACTTTGTATAGGAGATTGGGATAACAATCGAAGGAGGCTGTCTAGTCGACCAAAAGCAAACCAAGCAGTTTTGATGGCGGGCATACCTGGCTACAAAATAAGCATGTCTAAAGGTCTGGAAATGGGACACATGCTCACCAAGGGATTGCTTTGCAGCGTTGACTACATGTTATGGGTCAACCTATCAGCCAAAATACCATATCAGTTTTTTTCAATCTAATTTGCAGCAGAAACAAACCTGTGAGGTGACTAAGCTGTAAAGAAGCTTGGTTGCCAATTTGAGCAATAAGGCAACCAAAGCACGCCCAACTAGGGTTCACAATGTGCAACACACAACGCGTAAATCCTTAAGGGACAACTTTTAGTGGGAAATGTTAAAAAAGAGAGAATATGGGAAAACGTGTGTCCTCATTATGAGACATACACACGTATTTATTAAGCAATGAGAGCCTACAGAAAATACTGTGGGTATCTCTACAGGATATTATTAATACTTAATATATTAATACTTAATATATATTAACACCCTCCTCAAGTTGGAGTATAGATATCAATCATGCCCAACTTGTTACAAATGTAGTGAACTCGGAGCCTGAGCAGTGCTTTAGTGAACACGTTAGCCAATTGTTCATCAGATCGAACAAAACCAAAATCGATAGTGCTGTTCTTATACTCGTGGCGGATGAAATGACAGTCGATCTCGATGTGCTTAGTCCGCTCATGAAACACTGGATTAGTAGGGATGTAGACCGCAGACTTACTGTCACACCACAACTTGGTAGGACCCATAGGCGGTTCGTCTAATTCAGTGAAAAGCTTCGAACCCACATAATTTCGAATGTTGCTAATGCCATAGACCTGTATTTCGCCTCAGCACTAGACCTCAACATCACATCTTGCTTCTTGCTTTTTCACGATACTAGGTTCCCACCAACAAAGACAAAGAACCATGATGTGGATCTCTTATTAATCGGGCATCCTGCTCAGTATGCATCAGAATAGCCCTCAGTACGGAAATGACTCCGATCACAGAACTGTAGACCCTTTCTCGGATTAGAATGGAGGTACTGTAGGATACGAACCATTGCATTCTAATGGGGAACACGGGGATCAGACATAAACTGATTCACAATGCTGACATGATAGGCAATATCTGGTCTAGTCATGGTTGTCAAATAATTAAGTTTTTCCATCATTCTGCGATGCCTGTCAGGGTGAGAAAACACATCACCATTAGCGGGAAGAGACTTCGCACTTAGATCCATAGGGGACTCCACACTTTTTGCATTCAGCATACCGGCATCGCACAAAATATCAATCAAAATACCGTCGGTGCCCAAGATCTTTAATTTGAAATTGTGTTTGCAGAAAGGCCTTCGGGCTACTAATCCCAACACGGTCATCACCAATGATGACAATATCAACATATACAACAAGAAGAATCCAACCGGAGTCTGTTCGATAAAAGAACATGATATGATCTTTGCCTGATTGTCGCAGACCAAACTGTTGCACCACCGTGCTAAACCTCTCAAACCAGACATGAGGAGATTGTTTTAAACCATATAAAGAACAACAAAAGCGACACACCAGATCAGACCCCCCTGAGCAACAAAACTGGGAGGTTGCTTCATATAGACTTCCTCCTGAAGATTGCATGGAAAAAGGCATTCTTGATATCCAACTAATAAAGCGGTCAATTTCGAGTGGCAGTGAGAGAAAAAAAAAAGGCGAATGACAGTCATCTTGAAAACAAGAGAGAAAGTCTCAAAGTAGTCAATACCATAAGTTTGAGCATAACCTTTTGTAACAAGGTGTACTTTCAAGCGAGTCAAAGAGCCATTAAGATTCACCTTCACAGTGTAAACCCATTTGTAGCCAACGGTCTGCTTCCCAGCAGGAAGAGAAACAAGATCCCAAGTGTTATTATTATCCAGAGCAGACATTTTCTCCAACATAGCAGAACGCCAATCAGAATGGGAGAGAGCCTCTGAAACACTATCAAGAACAACCGTAGTATCAACTGTAGAAATAAAAGTACGTGAAGAAGCTGACAAGCCCTTATAGGAGTCAACATACCGGGGGTGATCTCGACAGAGACGATAAGGGCGACGGGCAGCAATAGAGGGCTCATTTACTGGCGGATCAACCGACGAGAGAACTGGCTCAGCAAGAGGCAGATCACGGGAGGGCGAAGCTGCAGAAGGTGGTAGGAAGCGGCGCAGAAGAGGAGGCAGGAGTATCAGTAGTAATCCGAGAGACCAAAAAATCGGCAGACAAAGGGGAGGGAGGTGGAACATGAGGAGGAGGAGTATAAAACAGGGTCGACTCCAGAAAGATAACATCCCGAGACACAACAAACTGACGAAGCGTAGGATAGTAACACCGATACTTCTTCTGGTGTTGAGGGTAGCCAAGAAACACACATTTGAGGGCACGAGCATCAAGTTTAGTGACCTGTGGCCTGGTGTCACGCACAAAGCATAAATCAAAGATTTTAAGAGGCAGGGAATGCCCAGACAACATAGGAACTAACACAGACATTGGAAAAACACCACCCAAGACAGTAGACGGCATGCGATTAATAAAATAACAGGCGGTAAGAATAGCCTCACTCTAAAAATGATGAGGAATATGCATATGACATAGAAGAGCATGGGCTGTTTCTAAAACATGTCTATTTTTTCGCTCAGCCACTTTATTTTGTTCGGGAGTATCAGAACACGACGTTTGATGGGAAATGCCATGACTTACTAGAAACTTCCTCATGGCAGTAGATAGATACTCTCACCATTATCACTACGCAAGACCCTAACACAGATACAAAATTAGGTTTGCACAGTCATACAATATTGAGTAAACACAGATAAAACTAAACCTCAGATTTATTTTTTATTAAATATAGAAATGTGGCATGAAAGTAATCATCTATAAAGCTCACAAAATAGCAGAAACCAAATAAAGAGGTGACCGAACTAGGTCCCCAGACATCAGAATGGACTAATTGAAAGGGAGCATAAGCTCTTTTATTGACTCGAGACTAAAAAGGCACACGTAAGTGCTTGGCAAAACGACACGACTCACACTCACTGGTAGACACAGACTTTAAATTAGGGTACAACATTTTGAGACTCGACAAATTGGGGTGCCCAAGACGACAATGAATATCAAGGGCAGAAGAAGATAAGGCATAATACGCGTGAGCAGGAGCAGCATCGACCAGGTATAACCTCCCAGAGACCCGTCCTTTACTAATAATCCTCTTTGTCATAAGATCTTGAAAAATACAAGAATAAAAAAATGTCACAGAGCAACTCAAATCAGTGGTAATTGGCTAATAGATAATAGATTGAAGGGATTATCAAAAGTATGCAAGACATTGTATAAAGACATGGCAAGAGTTGGTGTTGCAACACCATAGCCCTCAACGGCTAAGGAGGAGCCATTGGCCACCAAAACACCAACATGACCAGGAGTCAGCTTATAATCTGATAGAATACCTAATAATCCAGCCATGTAAGCAGACGCGCCAGAATCAATGACCCAGGTGTGGGGGGCAGCCACACATGCAATAGGATTATCTGCAAAGGTGGCTGCTGGTACCTCAGAAGAACTCGTACTCTGTCCAATCTGACCATACATATACTGGTCATACTCTGTAGCAGTCATCTCAACAACTCATCTGGTCGAATTGGAGGCCCCCTGAGGATTTGGCTGGATATAGTCCTGCTGGCTAAAATCAGATGTGGCATTGGCCACCAGTGGACGCTTCCCATGAAGCTTGTAACATTCACTGCGAATGTTTTCCCGGATCCCACAATAGTGGCACGTACGGGTCTCACGACCACCATCACGACCTCCTCCACGACCGAACTTGTTACCGCGGCCTCGACCGCGGCCCCGACCGCTGCGGCTACCATGAAAACTCACTAAAGCAGACTGATCAGAGGTCTCAACAGGAGATGTACCAATACCACGAGACTCATCCCAGCAGGACATTTGACTCACACGTCGGAATGTTTCGAAAAGAGTGGGAATGTCTGTCCTAGCAAGAATCTAAGATCGAGCAGAATCAAACTCGGAATTCAAACTGGCTAAGAAGCACACCACCAAAAGTTGTTGCCTCTGCTGCTGAAACTGCGACAACTGATTTGTGAACGGGAGAAGGCGATCAAACTCATCAGTTAAAATCTTGAATTGCATAAAATGATCTTGAAGAGGCTTTTTGAACTGCTGGGAGTGAAAGAAACATTTCATGACATCATATAGGCGGGGGAGATCATTAGTGGCCGAATAGATGGATTCTAACGAGGGCTAGATCTCTCATACAATATCAGTGTTTGCTACCGAAGCTTGAACAGAAGGATCCATCGAGTTGAGCAATTGACTAAATATTCAGGCATCATCCTGGGTCCAAGCCCCTAAAGTCACTGATGTTCGTGATGGAAGATCATCGAACAGGTGGGAATCCAACTCCATTTCTTGCAAAGACTTAAGAACACTTTTGTTCCATAATGCATAACCATTGGCGCTATCAAGTCACCGATCAACTAACCGTGTGGATGATGTGAACACCTCTGTGGTACACTGTCGACCAGTTTTCACTTGGGATTCGCGGGTCACGGAATCCTCTAACATCCTTGTTCACCAACAAGGGGACCAAAAAATACCACAAAAGAAAACACAAGTCTCAATCCACACAGAGGTATAACAAAGAACCACACCGGACCCTTACAGCATCGTCAAACTCGCAGACACCATGGAGCTACACTAGCGGACTGATGCAGTGAGAGAAAGAGAGAGAAAAGTCAAGCCGAGTGACTAAGGAAGGGTCTACAGGGTCTGTCGCAAGCCCTGGAGAGGCTGACAGGAGTCGTCGGAGGCAGAGGAAGGCCCAACAGTGGTCTACAAGGTCCGTCGCAAGCCCTAGAGAGGCTGACAGTAGTCATCGGAAGCAGAGGAAGGCTTGACAGTGGTCGGCACAGGCCCTGGAGGGACTGACGGTTGGCGACATTCCCTCCCTGAGGGATTGACTGGGGTCGAAACCACCCTAGGAGGGTCCTACGAAGGTCGTCGTCACCCCTGGAGGGGTTGATGAGGGAGAGTGATGCGCCTGGAAGGTCGACAAGGGTCGAAACCACCCTAGGAGGGTCCGACGAAGGTCGTTGTCACCCTTGGAGGGGTTGACGAGGGTGAGCGACGCACCTGGAAGAGCCGACGAGGACGGCGCACGTTTCTGGGATAGTCGACGAGGGTCGGCGACGACGGCTAGAGGGCCAACGGAGGACGGCGAGGGTATGGTGGTCTGCGGCTAGGGTTAGATGGCGGCTGATTTTGGTGGAAGCTAGGGTTTGTGATGGCGAGGGTTTCATGACTCTGATACCATGTTAGAAAAGAGAGAATATGGGAAAGCGTGTGTTCTCATTATGAGATATATGCACGTATTTATTAAGTAATGAGAGCTTATAAAAAATATTGTGGGTATCCCCACATGATATTATTAATACTGAATATATATTAACATGAAACACACCTTGCATACACAAATCTGGCGACTAAACCTGAACAGGGGAGGAACAATGCGGATGGGGGCAATAGGAATACAAAGCCAGCGTGTGCATGCACAAGCAATGCGCCAAGAACAAATCTACCTAGTGACAATTGCTTACAAATGGAACGAGCCACTTGCACAAGCCAATAGATTAAGCACACATAATATGGCATGACATGGAATGCACAAGCCAACCATGGAGCCTAGTGTACCATGTTGGCAACCTGTGCGCAGCTAATCTAAGTCATGTGAGTCCAAACGTGCAGCAAACCATAAAATAGCCCAATGACAATAACTATTATGATTCTGATTAGTAATATTATTAAGTTAAGCGGGTGGTCCTTTCACGACTCAAGTTGCTGGTCTGCTTTCTGGCTTGCAATGGCTCAAATGGATGGGGGATCTTTATTTGCTTGATTAAGTGAACCCAGTAGGGCACAAGATATGCAACTGATGGCACAATAACCCATGATTGCCCTGCACTTGTTGGTACAACAAAATAGGCACGCACAGATAGCCAAGCTCTCACATATAAGCTAGGCTCTGGAGAATCTACTTGAATGCCACGCGAGGCCCACTAGAACGTCACTGTAGGGCACGGCACAGTCAAGGAGAACATAGCATCACTCATCAAAGCCACAAGTACGTGCAACGAACCACAACTAAGGAACAACCAAAGGTATGGAGAATGATGACATTTGTGCTCACTGAGCTACATGACACCATAGCAGCAGTCAAATCCAAAACACACGTCCACACAAGGTACAGGGCATGCAAGATGGCATATCAATAGCACACAGTTGAGATAGTGCACCACACACGCCTTGACAAACCAAGAATCCTCCAATGGGCATGACGACGTGCACAGTGAATGCACATCCCAACCTCGTTTTCTTAGACTATTCCAGTGTCAACCACCTTGACCTTCCCAACATTGCCCATCTGTGGGGACTTATAGCCAACCAACGTGGAAGTCTATTGCTAACTCCTAATTTATTGCTTAACGTTGGGGAAATCACTTATTTCATGAGTGGCAGTTTCATAATTTAGCCTTGATGAGTGGAGAGTGACCAAGTGACATGCCTGAGCAGAAGATCATTGGCTGAGTCATTTTGTGGGGGATGTTTAGTTCTCGAATGTCCGAACTCTTGTCCTTGATGTGGGAACTCAAGGCTAGAGCATGATGTGCACTAACCCTACTTGGCCTAGCTCGATCCAGAGGGTGAGTATTTTATTGATTCACGTGTCAATTCACCAGGCTCACATGTTGCACTGCACCAGTGGAGATGCCACTATAGAGATGTTTTGTGATGCCACGTGATGGGGTTGAATGGCAACAAGTACAACATCCATTTTCTGTTTTTTTTTTAGAGAGAGAGAGAGAGAGAGAGAGAAAGAGAGAGAGTTAATTCAGAATAAGATATTCTAGGCACTGTCTGATACTTAATGGTTAATGCGGAGGGCCTCTTAGACTCGCACATCTTGGACTGTCTAAATTGAGGCAGATGGCCTCTTAGTCTCACATCTCTGTAGTTATTTGTTCTCGTTTTTTTCATCTAAATTGAGGCAGATGGTCTCGCCATCTAACCCTAGCCGCGAGGGTATGGTGGTCTGCGGCTAGGGTTAGATGGCGGCTGATTTTGGTGGAAGCTAGGGTTTGTGATGGCGAGGG
>JAOTRH010485510.1:5288-24888 GCA_034768845.1 Heliamphora exappendiculata
AGGGGAGTTCTTCGACCCATCTTCCTTTGGTAGCATCTAATCTCTTCTTGAGTTCATCAATGATGGTCTTGTTCGTGGCTTCTACCTGCCCATTACTCTGTGGGTATGCCGGGATAAAAAAGTAATTCTTAATGCCCAGGTTCGAATAGAAATTTTTGAAGACCAAACTGTCGAGCTGGGTTCCATTGTCAGAAATGATTGCTCGGGGAATGCCAAACTGAGTAATAATATTCTTTCACATGAACTTTTTGACGTCAGCGTCTCTAATATTAGCCAAGGGTTCAGCCTTTACCCATTTGTAAAGTAGTCCGTGGCTACGAGTCAGTATTTTATGTTACCTGTGGCACTTGAGAAGGGACCCACTATATCATAGCCCCACTAAGCAAAGGGCCAAGGACTAGTCAGTGGTGAGAGATCCTCAACTGAGATGTGCATATTCGGACTGAACCTTTGGTATTTCTCGCACTTCTGAACATATTGCTCTGCATCTTTCTGTAAATAGGGCCACCAATAGCCCTGAGAAATTGCTCGGTGGGCTAGAGATCTCCCTCTAGTGTGGTTGCCATAAATCCCTTCATGAATTTCGAAGAGTAAGTCTTAAACTTTGGTTGGGTGAACACACAATAGATAGGGCCCTGTGAAGGACTTCTTGTAAAGATCCCCCAAGCTAGAGATCCAAAACCTAGTGGCCTTTTTTCTTATCATCCGAGCTTCCTTTTGATCAGCTGGAAGCTCGTCCTTGATCAGGTAATCTCTTTTGGGATCCATCGAACTTGGACCCATCTCCGAATAGCAGATTTGCACCTTTTCGGGGGTTATCGTGCTTAGTTGTTGAAGAATTTACATAGAGAATCTGCATGGCTATTTTCTTTGGATGAGAGCTGGATGATTTCGCAGTAATGGATGTCCTTGGCTAGTTGCTGTGCTAGCCGAATATATGCCTTCATTATGTCATCTTTGGCTGAGTATTTCCTCTTGAATTGATTCACAACCAGTTATGAGTCACAAAAGATCTGGACTCTCTGGTCCTTCAATTCCTTGGCATCCCGAAGTTTTGCTAAAAGTGCCTCGTATTCGGCCTCGTTATTTGTGGCTTGAAAGTCAAGACGAACTGCCCTCTCTATAAGGACTCCATCAGGGCTTTGGAGCACAATCCCTACCCCAGAGCCTTTGTTGCAAGATAAACCATCTATATATAATCTCCATGTAGTTTTTGAATCTCTGTCTTTTATAGCTGCTTGCTCGGTGACTTACCTCCCAACATCAGTCGAACACTCCTCTTAGCTGAATTTGACAATGAAGTTGGCTAAGACTTGGCCCTTGATGGCAGTCCCTGGGCAGAACATGATATCATGCTCCCCTAGTTCTACAGCCCATCTCGCAGCCCTTCCTGAAAAATTCACTTTTTGAAGTAATGACTTGAGAGGGTATTCGGTGATTACCATAATCGGATGAGCTCTAAAATAGTGGATCAGCTTCCGTGACGCAATAACAAGGGCCAAGGCCAGCTTCTCCAGTGGGAGATATCTTGTTTCTAGATCAAGAAGTACCTTACTCACATAGTAGATTGTCCTTTGGACTTTGTCATCTACCTTCAAAAGGATAGCACTGACAACTCGAGTTGGTACTGCGAGGTACAAAAATAGTGTTTCAGCATTGTTTGGCACTGTCAACAATGGCAAGGAAGAAAGGTAGTTTTTAACTTCGTAAAGGCTTTCTCACTTTCTTCATCCCAAACAAACTGGTTTCCCTCTTCATTGTCTTGAAGAATAGATAGCACCGTTCAAATGCTCAGCTAATGAACTGATTGAGTGCTGCAGCCATCCTAGTCAACTTTTAGACCTCCTTTAGATTCTGTGGACTTTTTAGCTTCTGGATAGCCAAGATTTGTTTAGGGTTTATCTCTATTCTTCTATGAGTCACTAAGAAGCCTAAGAACTTTCCAAAGCTTACTCCAAAGGTACACTTAGAAGCGTTGAGCCTGAGTTTGTAAGCTTTGAAGATTTCAAAGGTTTTCATCAAGTCGTCCAGGTGTTTGCTTGGGAATTTGGTTTTTACCACCATGTCGTCGATGTAAACCTCCATAATTTTGCCGATTAGATCCCCAAACATCTTAGTAGAAAACTTTTGGTAAGTAGCTCCAGCAATCTCGAGTCCAAACAGCATCACCCGTTAGCAGTATATACCTCGAGGAATAATGAAGGCTTCTTTTTCCATGTTCAGGGGGTACATGGCTATCTAGTGGTATCCCATGTATGCATTCAAAAACCTCATTTTCTCATGCCCGATTTTTGAGTCGAATAGTTGATCTATTCGGGGTAGAGGGAAGCAGTCCTCGGGGCAAGCTTTGTTTAGGTTAGTGAAGTCAACACACACTCGCCATTTTCTGTCCTTCTTCTTGACCACTACTGTGTTTGCTAACCAAGTTGGATAGTGGATTTTTTTGATTGCTTTTACTTCTTTTAGTCGTTGAACCTCTTCTACCACTGCTTCTGCATGATGTGGGAAAAACTTCCTAGTCTTCTACATTACTGGCTTTATTTCAGGATCCACATTTAATTAATGACTGATTACTTCGAGATCTATTAATGGCATCTCGTAGGGCATCCATGCAAAAATCTCCTTGTTTTCTCTTAGAAACTCCATCAATTTTATTTCTTCTTGTTTGGTTATACTTGTGCCGAGCAGGATGTACCGATTTGGATCCTCTTGGGACATACTAACTTTCTTCAAATCTTCGACTACCTTCTCTTCGGCTGTTCGGCAGTAGTCATCTATTGTTGGGCTATCATCCACCTCTATGGTTTTCACCTCGGGGTATTGCTCTTTGTTCTTTATTATGGCTAGGAAGCATTGCCTTGCCATGCATTGATCTCTCTTGATCTCAACTACTTTCTTACCCATCTGGAACTTGAGTGACTGGTGATAGGTTGAGGGGACTGCTCCCAAACTATGTATCTATGGCCTGCCTATAATAGCATTATAAGTAGAAGGTTGATTGATAACTAAGAATTTAGTGTTTATCGTTGCAGGTCCTACCTTGACTGGCACAGTTATCCTTCCTACTGGCCACATCGAGTTTATCCCAATGCCGATCAGTGGAGCCATGCACCTCTTCAGTGCTGAGTCTTTTAACCCTAGCTCCTGAAACAGGTCGTAGTACATTATGTCAACCGAACTCTCCTGGTCCACCAATACTCGCATTATGTGGTAGTTGGCAATGCGTAGAGTCAATACAAGGTGTCATTATGAGGCTGTTGTATTCCCATGAGGTCATCGTCTAATAATTTAATCCCTTGCATCAGGTTCTGGCTGGAATTCTCCTCTATTCTTCATCATTTTCCATCATCCACCTTCATTGTATGGGCTAAAGCCCTCGCTTGATGCCGAACAACTGCTCAGGTAATTGGCTCAGTAGTGCTATAGATCATCTTTACCACCTCGAGAGGAGCATCTCTTTGTTCAAGCCTTTAGTCCTGTACTTACATTCTCTCTTCCTGAGCAATTTTCTCAGTGTCAATAAACTCTAGAAGAAGCCCTGCTCGGACCAAATCTTTCAAATGTTTTTTGAACATTCGGCATTCCCTAGTTAAGTGGCCATGATCTCGATGGTAGTGACACTTCTACTTCTGATCTTATCTACTGGGATCCCTGATCAACTTTGGTGGCCATTGAAAATAAGGCTTATCTTTAATCTGATTCAGGAGTTTGTGTAAAGGTTCTTTGAACATCGTTTACAGGGTTTAGTAGGCTGTTAACTCATTTTTCTCCTAGGACTCTTTCTTGGACATCTGGTCTTTTCGTCCTTTTCCCTTTCTCTCGAGCTGTTTGACTGATGCGACACTCTGTTCGGCTTGACTTATATCTTCCTCAACCTTTACATGTTGCTCAATTTTTGCCATCAGTTCGGACATAGTGGATACAGTATTCTTTGTGAGGAATTGACTTAAATAGCTTTGTGGAGGCAGCCCTATTTTGAAGGATGCCACAGCCAGTTATTCACTGTAATCTTCTATCTCGTTGTATGTTTCCTAGTAACACCGAGAATATTCCCGAATTGTTTCACCCTCATTCTTCCATAGGGCTAGGAGCGTGTCAAAGCTCTTCGGCTGTCTGCTGTTGGTAATAAATCGAGTAGTAAAAGATTCAACCACTTGCTACCAATTAACTATGGAACGGGGTGGTAACTTATGGAACCAATTAAGGGTTGTTTCTCCTAAACTGGATGGGAACATACGGCATAGAAGTGTATCGTTCCCACTCTAGAGTGCCATTGCTTATCTGTATTGGCGAATATGGCTCACTAGATCAATATTTCCATCATACATCTCAAACTTTGGCAAAAAAAACTTACATGGTGGATCTGCATTCTCAATGACCTCGGCTAATAGTAATACTGAGATCTGCTCAAGGGCTCTCCTTGCTACGTTTTGGGCTGTTCGGCCACCACCGTACCATATTTTGGAATCCATTCTTTTTTCTAACCACAACTGTAGGTCTTGATTTAGGTCTAGTTCAGCCAGAGCTACCCTTTAAGGGCTTGGCCGAACTGTCTCGGTTTTAATGATATCAGTTCGCCTAGAACTCCTTAGGCCTTCCTCGAGTGCCTTGCACCTGCGCCTTTGAGGGTGACTCAAGCTATAAGACTCTGGGTTTTGTTTGGTTTCCTCTACTTCGGAACTTTCCCTTTGCCTTACAGATGGTTCCCTTTGGGTTTCCTACCTCTGGATCATTTTCCTAAGCTCGTCAATTTTCCTGTCACGTTGTTTTATTTTTTCTTTAAGATTGTTAATGATCCTATCATGCATGGCCAACCTCTCTTCTAATCCTCCTCTTTCTCTTAAAGATGGAGGAGAATGACGTTCTCTTCTAGAACTGGTGGTAGGGTAATGTAACCACCGCCCATTATGTGAGGCGTGGTCCTTATGCCTTTGAATCTCCAACGAGATCCTAGGGACCCTTGGTCACTCTGGGATAATTGGTATGGATCTTTGAGGGATGCCTCCTTGCCCTCCTACCTGGCTTCCAATAAATCCAGTAGGAATTTGGCTCATGGTTCTGTGGGTTCGAGATTTTCATTCTCACAAATTGTGCCAAATTATGCACGTTATAAATTAGATAACACAATCAGATCCAATTGAATTGGTTCAAATACGACGATCCCGAATACAGTCACGAACTGAACTCTCTGTTGTCGAACTCACTGGAGGCTGCTAGTGCTGTTACCAAACTCTTGCAAAACAAGGAATACCATTAGTGCTTTTCGGTCTGGTTTGACCGGGAAGCACTCCGACGTTCAAGTTAGATTTCTCTCTAAGAGGTTTCTAATCAAGAACTGAATTAAAATTGCGTACCTATAGGTATAGAATGCTTACCTTTATATAGGTGTTAAAACTAGATACGTTGAGTCCTCTTAGGACTCTGTCTCTTATTCCTTTATAGATTTTGCCTTATCCTAAAGTAATTCTTATTGCTTCAGGATGCTAGATTCTACATTCCCGAACAAGTTGTATTAGGATTGGAATTCTTTTGAGTTACCCTTCTTCTTAGGGCAGATGTGGGCTTTATGTATCGTGGACTGCCCCTTTCTAGGGTGACTCGAACTTGTCATAGGCTGAACAAATAGTGGGTCGGTCTCTTGATTGCAACTTTGATCCTGCTTGCTTTGGGCTAGGCTTCAAGCCCATAAATTTGTCTGCCCTTAACTGCCCCCAGCTCTGGTTTTTGCTTGGCCGAAATGCCTAGTGAAGGCTCAGAGCTCTTTTACTTTTCTGTTTGTTTAGCGGGCATCTTCTTATGAATTGCATTTGTTTCGGATGTGTGTCTGGGTTTATGTTTGGTGCTGACATTTCTAGGGCTGCTCCCATGCTCAGAGGTTTCTACTCGGTGCTTTGAGAAGTTGTTCGGGCATTTAAATCCCTTAGTATCCCATCATGAATAACAAAGCCCTAACCAAAGAACTCAATGGAAACTTAATCTAGTCACAATCAGTCATAGACAAAGCCCAAGTTCAATGAAGATAACTCCCTAGATCTAAACAGCGTAGTCGGAAGTGCAAAGCCATTCCACACCACCCCAAGGAGCAGCAAACGAGTGAGGTGCCGAAGGAAACTCAAGAGGACCTCCTCCATAATTCAACTCTCAATATCATTGGCATGGAGATCATAAAACTCTATACCGCCCTAAAGAATAAAGCTAAAGATACTTCCTCACTAGTGGGAGTAACACCTAACGTAAACGAAGAGCGATCTTCAAAGACCTTGTCAATCAGGCTAACCTATAAACCCATAAGAATTACAGGCGTAGGGAATACCATCAAGGAGTTTGCTTCTAGTCTACGTGACCACAGTGACAAAGAGGCCAGTTACATCCCTTTAAAGACCAAGTCCAACACCATAGCGCTGGCAGAAAAGATCCAGCTCGCTCACGAGAAAGCATCAACTTAAGAGCGTGGCTCTGAAGTAGGCAATGCAACACAAAACTACCTATACCATCGGGCCATGAGGCGAGGAAGATCCTTGCCAGCACAAAAACATCATTGGAGATCCCAGAAAGCTCATAGAAGTAATGGAGCCTACAAGGAGCTTATCCCTGCTTAAGTTCAACTCTTACAATGGTCGGATCGACCCACACTCGCATGTGAGCCAGTTTTTTTAGATGATGACACTGTGGAATGGGAATAATTCCCTCATGTGCAAAGTTTTTCCTTCCAGCTTAGGAGAAGCTAGGTTATGTTGGTTCGACAAACTTTTTGAGGGCAGTATTAGAAGCTGGAGTGAGTTAGTGTCAGCCTTCACAGCTTGATTTATGACAAACATGAAGGTCCCGAAGGAGGTTGACTCCCTCTTCCCTCTGAGGAGAGGGAGAAGAGAGCCACTAAGGGAATACTTGAGAAGATAATGGAAAGCTTACAATAACATCAAACTCTAGAATGAGAAACTAATTGTAGCCTCTTTCAAGCATGACCTGGCCCTTGAAAGCAAGCTGAGAGCCTTATTGACCAAGAAGTTGCTAAAGAATATCTCTGAGCTGATGATGAAGCTCAAATAGCACATCAGGGGGTTGATGAGGATGTGGCACAGCCAGGGTCAGAAGAAAGGAGTACTAGCCCGAAGAGGCCAAACAAAAGATCTAGGAGGAAAATGCTTGATATAACCCCCAGGCCGAGAGTAGAGGTATACAACGCTAAGGAAGCCGTCAGGATAACCTTCAAAGAGTGAATCTACCAAATCTTGACAAAGACCAAAGACCAAAGACCAGCCCTATTTCGTCCGAACTGCTCTAATACCGAAGGCAACAGTCAAGGTAGCAATTGAAAAGGGATTCAGATAGAGGTGCTCTTACCATAAAGAGAGGGGCCACGAACCGAAGAATGCAAGGCCTTCAAGACGCATTTGGAAGATCTGGTGGCCCATGGCCACCTGGTGAAGCTTGCTGATCAAGATGTTACAAGGGGTAATGTTTTAGAAAAGCAGCATGTTGCACCACCGCGGAGGTTGGCCCCTCACGGGGAGATCAACATAATTCATGGGCTCGTAAGTCCGAGCCCAACAGGATGGACCAGAGGGGCAATGCAGAATGCAAGGCACCTGGCTATAGTGATGCAGGTTCAAACCTCGACTAAGAGGCCGAGAAGGGAAATGACCAAAGTGCAGATCCAGTTCGGAGAAGAAGACTTAGAGAGGGATCAGCATCCTCACAATGATGCCCTGGTGGTAACCCTCAATGTGTTGAGCTATGACGTGAGAATGATCTTGGTGGACTAGGGAAGTTCCGCGGAGATCATATACTATAGCTTGTTTAACAAGCTAGATTTGGGTGAGAAGGACATGACGCTGGCACTAACCCTTTAGTCAGATTTAATTCATAGCTGGCTAGCCACTCGAGAGAGTCACTATTCTAATCGTGATAGGCTCCACCGAAGTGCTCACGGATTTTCTGGTTGTGGACGTCCTGTTGGCCTACAACGTGATAGTGGGTCAATCATGGCTACATGAACCGAAAACTGTCCCATCAACCTGTCATTAGATGATGAAATTCCCGACTCCAGCAAGGCACAAAATTTTCTATGGAGATCGAGTTGCTTCAAAACAATGTTTTGTAATCGCGCTCAAGATCCAACATCCAACTAAGCAGGTCCAGATAGTGGAATCAACAATCTTACCCGTCCTTGAGGAGGTTAACACCGACGATGAGATAAAGCAGTTGAGGATTTGGAGTTCATCTCAATTAAGTATCATCATTTTACCCATTGGCCCGTTATCTGGCCCAAGGCTGCCTGACCCGTTGGGCTAAAACCTAGCCTGAGCTTGTTTTTCAAGCTGGCTGGGCTAGCCAGAATAGTATTCGAGCGGGGCCTAGGGTATAGAGATTGAAGCATGACCCAGTAGCCCAGCTGAGAGCCTAAAAACCCTGAACATAGCCTAGCGCCTGGACGCCTAACCTCGATGCCTAATAGCCTAAGGCTTGAGCTTATGACTTAAGTCATTGAGTTCCTTATGAGTTATCAATTTAAAATTTTAAATTGAGCAGTCTTGATTCCTGACCTAAGTGAACTATTTACTATGGTGTGCCCAGTTGTAACTTGTAATGTTAGTTTTTTTAATAAATATTATGTTTAGATCTATTTTTTTGATTGAATTCATTTATTATGTAGAGTTTGTCGAATTTATTATTTATGTTAAAAAATAAAATTAATTTGATATATGTAACTATATAAATGTGTTACACTTGTTTATAAATAAATAAATGGTAAATATAATTTTTTAAAAATAATCAAACAAACTGTGATTTGTGCCGTTGGGAATTGGGGATGCTTGGCTGAGTGGTGAGTTCGGTGATTGGTGCGTTCTTACTCTCTGCATATAGGCCTAGGCTATGTAACCTTGTAGCCTGAAGTTGCAATGACTATATTTATTTTCTATAAATATATAATTTAAATTTTTTATTTTTACACTCAATTCAAAAACTACTTTTTAGTTTTTAGTTTTACTCTCTACCTCTCCATTCTCCAAGTCACTGGTTTTAAATTCAAAGTTTTAAGCAAAAGCATTCTCAAGCCTTCAGTATCAATTATCAAGCATTCAGCCTTTTAAAATTTGAAGCACCAAAGTTCTTTTTTTTCTTCAATTTTAGTATCATCATTCTAACTTCTATTAAAAAATTTTAATTTGTTTATATTCCTATAATTTATTAGTTTAATTTATTATTTTATTTATTTATTTATTTAAATTTTAGTTCTTATAAATTAGCATAGCTCATATTAATATTCCATTGACTATAGATAAGGAAGATGAGATAATGAGAATTGAATCTACAGGTTCACCAACTACTCCTATAGTTCCACCATCATCTTTTAGTTCTAGAAAATCAACTTATGATGTTTGAAAAAATTATGAAAAAGTAGTAGTTATTGATGAAAAAATAATTATAAAAGCATGACTTTCTCTATGTAATAAATTATTTGCTGGTTCTGCAAAAGATGGAACTAGTTACTTAAATAAACACCATAATAGTTGTCTAAAAAAATTTAGAAATCAAGTAGATATTAGAACTCAACTGCAATTAAATAAAAATTCTAATGAAAATTTAGCATGCTTTACTTATGATCCTTTCCATGCTTGTAATGAAGTTGTAGATTATATGATTAGAGCAGATTATCCTTTTACTTTCGTTGATAAACATAATTTTACAAGAATGGTACAAAGAGAATTTAATCCTCTATATACTGAATTTTCATCTTCAACTGCTAAACGGGACGTTATGAAACTGTATAAGGAATACTCTGAAAAATTGAAAATTTATTTTCAAAATTTTAACAGAAAATTTTGTTTAACTTTTGATTTGTGGTATTCTAAATCTCATATGAGATTTTAATCATTAAATGTACATTAAGTGATTGATGAATGAAAATTAAACAAAAAATAATATTATTCAAAATGATTGAGACTCAACACACTGGTGTGACTATTGCACATGTTATTTATGATGAATTGGTAGCATGGGGTATTTCTGAAAAAGTATTTTCAATCTCATTAGATAATACTACAAATAATGATGTAGTTGAACGACATTTAAAAATGTTGCTTGATTTACCTTCTGATTTTGTTTCTACTGATATTTTTCGTGTGTTGTTGTGCTTATATTTTAAATTTAATTGTGCAAGATGGTTTAAGTATACTATCTCCATCAATTGATAAAATAAAAAAATATTGTACGTAATATTAATTCTTCTCAACAAAGGTATAAATTATATAAAAAATTTTGTATTCAACTTTGTATGAAAAAGAAGAATATTAATTTAGATATGCAGTTTAGATGGAATTCCACTTATGAACAACTAAATATAAAAAAATCATAAATTATTATGCCGTGAAATTACAAAATAGTGCATCTAATTGTTCTATAATAATTCCAAGTGATTATGACTGGACTATCGCTGAAATTGTTAAAGATTTTTTAGAAGTTTTTAATAGCATAACAAAAAAAATTGTGATATATATTATCCTACAGTATGTCGTGTTATTATTTAATTAGTAAATATCTTTATGACTTTTCAAACATGTTATGTACTTTGGTACATTACCACTTATTTTTTGTTTTGGTATTGTAACACATCCACGTTTAAAATATAATACTTTACGAGAATGATTAAAAATAATATATAATAGTGATAAAAATACTGAAAATATTTTTTTAACAATTAATTTAATAATGACTAAATTAAATAATTTATATAATTATTATAAAACTGAAGTAGGCATAGATAGAATAGTCACAACACCCACTATAAATTCTGTCTCTTCATCTAATTGTGGGGCTTTGTCGTGGCTTAAATGTAAAAGAATGTTTCTTTTACTAGTACTATAACTAGTGGTTCTATATTTGAATTAACGCGTTATCTTAAACAACCTGTAATTGAACATGATGTAATTGAACATGACGATGATGATGATGATTCACTTGATGCTTTCTCATGGTGGAAATCACAAGAGTCTAGGTATCTTATACTTATGATTATGGTTTGTGATATACAAACAGTTCAAGTCACACTCCGACCCTTCACATGGCAACAATATTGTCTGCTTTGAGCAAAAGTCCTCACGATTTTGTTCTTCCCAGAAGGTCATCCATCCTTACATTTCTCCAGCGTAAGCACGCTTAACTGCGGAGATCTGCTAAGGTCTCCATCACGTGGGAAAAGACCTCATTGCTATATAGGGGTCCAAGATTTTTTCTTTATAGCTCAAGAATTTCCATTTTCTTTCTGATGTGGGATACTAGAATATCACAATCTACCTCCTTAGGGCTGCACGACTCCGTGCAGTAGCCTGCCAGCTCTGGTAGCCTACCAATCCTTATCAACCTGCCCACTCAAAAAAATTTAATTGTGCGAGACAGCAAGGGCTCACACTCGGAGGTGGAGAGAGTCGGCTCTGATACCATCTGTCATACCCCGACCCTTCACATGGCAACAATATTGTCCATTTGGAAAAAATCCTTACGATTTTGTTCTTCCTAGGAGATCACCTATCATTGCATTTCTCAAACGTAAGTACACTTAACTGTGGAGTTCTGCTAAGGTCTCTACCACTTGGGAAAGGCCTCGTTGCTACGTAGAGGTTCGAAGTTTTTCCTTTATAGCTTAATAACTTCCTCTCCCTTTTCGATATGGAATACTATGATATCACAATTTAAGTTTCTACGGTTGTATCCGAAGTTGCTTTTAGTGCAGGTGGTCGAGTAATTTCTGAAAAGATGAGTAGTTTGAATCCAGATACTACTAAAGCATTAATTTGACTAAAAGATAGGCAATTAGCATAATCAAGAATGCAGCAAGCCGATCAAAAACAAAAACTAGCACATCAATTAAAAAATTTAAAAATATCAAGATCATCTTCGATTGAGAATAGCTCTCTTGAAGAATAGAAGACTTTTTCTTTTAAATCTTGTATTATTATTTTGATGTAATATTAGGTTGAAAACTAAAAATGATTTATAGATATGTAGGTGTCAACCTAGTTGAGATGTAAATATTCTGCAGTGATGCAATTTTTCACCGCTCCTTTTAATTTTTATGTAATTAATAAAATTGTTTGACTAATAAAAAAATTGTTTGATTCTTGAATAGCATGTGAAGTTTAAAAAGTTTTTAGTTAATTTTATTACAAAAATAAAAAAAATTTCATATATCTTTCTATATGTATTCTTTCGAAAAAAGGGATGGGAGCATGAATTTACTCACTCTGCATTCATTTTGAAAGGTTCGCTCATTTATTTTTTCTTTTTCTGGAATGACCATTGACATTGGGTGATGCTTATCCTAATTTCTCATAATTTGAAATTAAAACCATGCTTATAAAAACATTATTAATCATTTTTTCATATTAATTGTGTGCAGGACAAAATTATTTCAACTGCATTTTTCTTTTGT
Source organism: Heliamphora exappendiculata (assembly GCA_034768845.1). Classification (NCBI taxonomy): domain Eukaryota; kingdom Viridiplantae; phylum Streptophyta; class Magnoliopsida; order Ericales; family Sarraceniaceae; genus Heliamphora; species Heliamphora exappendiculata. The sequence continues at coordinate 17,722 of JAOTRH010485510.1, forward strand.
TGACTCGAAACCTTTCCCAAATTCCCAGGAATGGACTACCACAGAATAGTAAACTAGAGCCTTGAGGTGTGTTGCGTGTGCACCACTAGCCCGCCCACTAGCTCACCCATTAGCCGACCTACCGCTCATTAGCCCGCCCACCAGCCCAGTTTAGCTATGCCCATTGGGTAGTACCTGGGTTTAACTATTTAAGTTCAAGTTCGGTCCGCCACAAAAAAATAATTCGTCGGGCATAGCCCGTGGGCAGGCCTAGACACTAATTACAAGGGTTAGGCTGGGTCGATCGAGCCCGTTGATGACCCTTAATCCCAATTTACCCCACCAACCCAGAGAAATTCTTTCTTCTTGGCTCGACTATAGCAGAGGAAGAGAAGGCATGGATGATCTAGCTTCTGAAGGAGAACATGGAGGTCTTTGCCTAGACGTTGTAAAACATGCCCAGCGTAGACAATGATTTCATCTAGTATGAGCTCAACATCTCATCGACCTTTAAACCGGTGAAGCAGAAGAATAAAAGGTCAGCACCTCAGCATATTGAGGCCATAGTCGATGAGGTGGAAAAGCTTCTAGAAGCAAACGCAATACAGTAGGTCCATTACCCGGATTGGCTACCCAACACAATTGTCATAAAGAAGAAGAAGAATGACAAATGGTGAGTCTGTGTGGACTTCACTAGCTTGAACACGGCAAGCCCCAAAGATAGTTTTCCTTGCAAAAGATCGACCAGATCATGGACTCAACGGCTGGGCACGAAAGGATGAGCTTCTTAGATGCATATTAGAGGTACCATCAGATTGCCATGGCCAAGTGAGACCTAGAGAAAATCGTGTTTATCACTCCAAGAGGGACTTACTGCTACAAGATCATGCCTTTTGAACTGAAAAACGCTGGAGCTACTTTTTAGAGGATGGTCACTCGGATGTTCTGTAAGTCATTGGGTTGAACAATGGAAGCGAAAGATTAATAGGGATAGGCCAACTATGTTTTTTCACTTGTCTAAATATATCAACATCTATCCATTCTACTCTACACAACTTTCTCTTCCTAACTCTGTGCGTTTTGCATGCTTACTCCCACCCCACTTAAAAAACTAACCAAGAAGACTCATAAACTGATTACCCTACCATGATCACAACACAATTCTAGCATTTCTACAACCATTTGTAATGCAATGTGCAGTCTTAATTTAAATATAAATAGTTGTAACGCCCCGATTTAGAAATAATAATACTCTAATAGACTTTGGAAATCAACTCGATGTGAAGGACCATTTCCTTCTGAAAACATCCTTGAAAATAGTCACTTTGTACTCCAAACCGTAAACCCAAAGGTTATTCAAGAAAAACCCACTTTAAAATAATTTTCGACAAAATTCACCCAACATAGTCCACTCGAGCAAACCTCTCACCGCTCGAGCAGTGAGACACCCGATAGCCCCTACTCAAAAATTGTTTAAGACTCTATGCTTTAAAAAAAATATAATCACCTTTTTCGCCTTCAGTAAATGTGATTTAAAATGAACAACACCAAGGTGTAAAAACACATAATGGAGAGTAAAATAGCCATCCTTCAATCATGAATCCGAAATTAAACTTCACTATCAAAATACAATATTAAATGTTAGAACCTCCAACCCAACGGACAATCGTACGTCCTCACATGCAAACAAGACATGGATATGTGACCTTAAGGTCTTACAACACAAAAATTCTGACCCCCAAATTACAATAATCCGACAATTCCAAAGACAGGGACTACATCTATATAATGTCTTTCTTCAAAAGATGAAACGAATAAGAATGTAACTCTATCAACCACTCAAAAAGGGGTTTGTTGACCACCGGTCTTACTTCAAAATCTTCTTCCCGCTATCACCTGCAATGTTGTTAAACAATATGAACTGAAGCTCGTAGGAACAAGACTAGCATTGAATATATGCATAATATGTGAAGATGGTTATGCAGGATGCATACATAAGTTTAATCAAAATCATATCGCTTATCCTAAGATCAATTCCCAATGCATAACTGGGTTTTGTATAAAAGAATTATTGTTCCATACTCCTTAATTTCCATAAAATTGACCATCTTACCATTCTCAATTAACCCAACACAGTCTCAAATCAAGGTTTTACCAACCCAATCATTACAACGCATGCACACACGCATACTTTCTTGACATTTCTCAGATTCCACCAACTTGTGGTTCACAAACATAGGCATCGACGTCAGACGAGCGTATAAATCCACGTAACGTTACAATCACCCTGACCACACAAGCCCCATGAAGTAACGGGACGATCTGTACCCCGACACAACTAATGTCCTTTCCCGGTTCACTAGTCGGCAAGTAAAGAATCCAATCTGTGCTGTTTTTTGGTCTTTCACCATAAAGCTACTCGTGCCCAAACGTAAACGATCCTTGGAACCCAAATCGGTCCTTTTTGATATATCAAATCACAATACATACGCACGAGACCAATTCAAATGGTTCCTCTCGCCAAACCCATATCATTACATATTTTCCATTATGCATACTTTCAAGATTTTGGGCTCAAACCCCATATTAACCATTTACATGGTTTAAAATTCACAAATGTATCAATTTTACACAACAAACCCACATTTTTTCACTTGACCTCAACACGTGTCACATAAATTCATGGGATATGTGTATAATGGGCTATCATGCCCTCAATATCCCTGATGATCACTTCAATTTCAATATACCGGTTCTTTAAACCCAAGACCCCCAATTTTTCATGGTTTAAACCCAAATACCCAACTCTAATTCACCCTTTCTCAATCCAACCATATGAAACAACAATGTCAAGATAAGAACATGTTAAATCCTCCATAAATCTAAGATTTAACCCTCATCATCATCATCAAACCCAAACCTAGGGCTTCAATAATACTATTTTCATGCTTTTATGTTCATAAACTCAAAGATACAACACATATCACAAGGATATTCAAAAAAAAGTTTTATATCCTACTTTAGGGATGCTAGATCCACAAGAAAAGCCCCAAATGAACTCCAACCACAAGAAGCTCCAACCACACGGCGAGACTAAAGCTTCCAACGCCAAGATCAGACCTTTAACAAGCACACGATCGAGGTGGGAGTGTGAAATCTCACCAGGGGAAGCTAGGAAGCTCCAAACAACATCCAAACTCGAATCCTAGTTCTCACCTTTGCCTTAGAGAGAGAGATATATGAAAAGAATGAAAACAAAGGAGCCCACACGCGACTTTTAAAAAGACTGCACCCGATGGTCCACTCGAGCAAACCCCCACCGCTCGAGTGGTCCTCCCCTCCAGGACCTCTCTGCCACATGTCGTCTCAAGCGGACTCCCACCGCTCGAGCGGTCAACATTGGGGGACAAATTGAACAGAAGCTACCAAAACTGAGCTAAGCATAAGCCAAATGCCTCACAGCGATGTTCCCAAGAATTACCCCATACTTTACCCTCGTTAGCAAAAACATGCGAACTCAAGAATTAATTCTCACGCAACATCCATGCGTATAACCGTTCCCGCATAACCTAGCATATCGTTTTTCATAATTACAAGAAAATAACAAGGGACCCAGTCCCTACAATAGTAGTTGTGGAAGTTCTTAAAAAAATAATGGTTGGCTATAGTGCATGATTTTTGGAAGTATTAATGCAATGGCGGTGAAAGATTTTAAAAGGATATAAAAAAATTGAAAAAAATATATTTATAGAGAGAAAATTCTTCAATAAATGGTTGTTTTTTCAAACTGATGAATCTCTGCATGTGTTTGGTCTAACATTTTTTATATGATTTTTTCTTCGTTTAATGAATTTTTTTCAACACTATTCCAAATAAGTGTACATTCTAAATTATTCTCATCACTGGAAACTAGAAAAATAAATTTTTTTTACCAAAACCTAAAAAAAATACATATAAGACGAAAAAAGCTCGCATAGTTGAATTTTTTGGCCTTCATTGTATTTTTTCATCTTTAGTGAGATTTTTTCAGTTGTACCCTAAACAGGCATACTTTTTGAATTCCTCTTATCACAAGAATTGAAAAAGTAAAAAATTGAAACAAAAATGTAAAAAAATTTTAGAACAAAAATGAAAAAAAAAGCTCCAAAGAAAACCATTTGGCATTTTAATCCAAACATAGACTTAGTGTCCATCTAATATGGCGAGCTTTCCATTCACTTTGGATTTTGCTAAGTAGGCTAATTAATTGATATTTGGCTGAGAATGCACTCTATGATTGGTCAAAGATACCATATGTCACGCACCAAAACCCGGATCACGCGAATCGCTCATGAACAATTGTTTTGCGATATCACAATCCACCAAAACTACCAAACCCCAAACGGGTCAAAGAATGTAACTTGAAGACGAAATTAAAACATTTGAATGACACACTTTCGAGGGTTTATTTTATGTAAAAGAATAACCCAAAAGTCTAAGGTCACGGTCTCCAAGAGTCAAGCGTTAAAACAAATAAATAAATTTTTTTGAAAACTAACCAGACCGCTTGATCGGTCAAAAGACCATTTGAGCGGTTCTTGCAAGGACACTAGTTTTCCAACAAAATACAAAAAAAATAGAATGTTTGCAAAAATCGCCCAATAGACCGTTCGAGCGGTCTGTCAAGCGATCTGGCTCTAACCCCTTTTTCCAAACACAACTTCTGCAAATCCAACACTTGAACTTTTGAAAACTTCAAGGCATAGCCAAGCCCACAAAAATATGCTAAAACGGGGCTCAAAATCCTCCATCGAAGCATAAACGTTGATATAAAGCATGAGATCAACCAAAAATAATTTATTAAAACGTTGAACTAACCAAATAAAAATCGTTTCATGCACCGAAGAAATTTAAAACAACCAACCTGAGGTTCCACTTATCATCATACAAACATGCATGCATCAGCACCACGGCCATAAAGATTACAATATATATGCTTTCAATACTAAAACATATTACATCATTACATGATCCATTACTAACCGATAATAACAATCGATCAACAAAGCTACTAAAAACAATAAAATAGAGTTTTATCTTTGCCTCCACTGAGGCTCACAGACATCAACCCACGTGATCAACTATGTCACCTAAAAAAAATTTAAATCCCACAACGTGTGCCGAAGCTTAATAGGAACAGAATGGCATGACTTAAAAGCATAACATGCAATTATGAATTATATGAATAACTCGACCACACAAGTCTTAAAATGGATTTTCGTCCTTAAAAACCACAAGTTTTCATATAAACACATAACATCTGACAGTTTAACAACATAAACCACACAATATTTTCTAACCAGGTTTTTACAACCCACAATGATTCAAATGATACAATTCTTTACGGGCTTTTACCGCATGACCAATATCTACCCCCAATAATACATTTCTTTATGGGTTTTCACCGCGGGACCAATATCTGTCCCCAATAAGGCATGAATTAACAAAACGTTTGCACGCACCCAACCATGTACAAACATCAAAACACACAAAACAATGTCATCCATCTAACCATGAAGACCAACCAACGTTAAAAACACGGCTCAACCCTAAGGGTTAGCTCCAATCTTCAAAATTATTTTCACAACATACACATGAATTCTTTTAATTTTCAAAACTCATCCCTTTCAAAACAATGGACACACACGTCCACCAACTTTATAGTAAATCATAAAAACGCATAACATGCTTTTTATCTAACCGAACATGGTTTAAACACAAAGTTAAATATTTATAGCATTTTAAAATAGTAAAAACGGGTGTAAATCACATGTAGCACCCTTTTAAAATAAGATAGTCTAGAATTCTATCTCGGAGAGTTAAAAAATCAAAGTTTTAAACATCGGCAAAAAACTAAAGTCTCCAAAATGAGATTTCATTTGGATGAATGCGAAGCCCATAACGCGTTTATCAAGGATCTACTATCCTAACACCAAGATTTGAGTTCAAACTAAGCCAAAAGCTATAGAGAAGGCATAGGGTCTGATTTTCTTTCAAGAGAGAGAGAATGAAGCTTGCAAGAAAAGCTTTGGTTCAAAAATCAAGGTTATGAGCTGTCTTATACTCACCTCACGTAGACAGACCGCTCGAGCATTCTAAAGACCGATCGAGCGGTCCTGTCCCAAAAAGAATAACTTTTGATACAATGCTCAAGAAGGACTAGGATTGAAGCCCACATGCATATCTAGGCTAACACATGCATAAAACATATAGAAATATGCTTTTCTATAATGATTAAAATGATAACCAACCCATCATGTATTAATATTACAAAAACCAAAGGAACCAGATCTCACACCATATGTCACGTCATGTGGTGCTCTACTAGCACTGAAAAATTTCTCCTTTAACTTTAATACAGTTTTGTGGATTAAATAACTTTATAAAAATAGAGTCGGTACAAATTATGCTTAGAGGAGGAGTAAAAATGCCAATATTTAAAAGCCTAAATTAATTTCTTAACAAACAAAAACTAAAGCAATCAATCACGCAAAACAATAAATATAGAATACAAAGATTTAGATGGAAACCTCAAAGAATTAACTCCCCAAGGACATAAACCACAATCCCAACACCAAAGTAATCCATCATTGAATCAAAAGTTAGAAAGAGATAGACAAAAAGACTTACAATCCTGCGATAGTTAACCTAACTCTGACACTCTTCCATAAGCACTGCTCGTGCTTAATCTCCATGTCCTAGTGGATCTTACCTCAACATCCTCCTTTAATCAATAATAGTCCATGGGAATGGTATTCTCAATCTCCGTCTTAGCTTTTCATATAAACATAAAGCCAGTGGGGTAGGTAACTTTAAAATAAGTTTTGTTGAACTTGCCGGTGTGTGCGGAGACTTGAGAAATTTAATTGAAAAAAATTTTAAAATTCGATAATTTTTAAAAAATAAATTTTGAATTAATATAAAGTTTGAAATATTAGTTTCAATGTTATAAGTGCATGTATGTGGGTTAGAAACATATCATGGATGTATGGGTAAACATGAGAGAGTGGGATGGGAAAATGTGTAAAGCTTGTTTTGGAAGATTCCCTCCCCCATACCCGGCCACTCATCTATCTCTCTCTCTCTCTCTCTCTCTCTCTCTCTCTCTCTCTCTCTCTCTCACACACACACACACACACACACACACAC
>JAOTRH010485521.1:0-24886 GCA_034768845.1 Heliamphora exappendiculata
ATTGGGCCTTGTGGCTGCTTGGACTCTCAACGACAACAAAGTGATAGGGAGAGATTGCAACGGGCTTTGCTATATTTTTATGATTGCAAATACTGTATTATTAAGTTCTTGTGTGTTTTTGTCAGGCTAAATGTTTGTTTGGGTTGTTTTAAAATTTTAGTTTTTAAAAGATTTTTTTAAAAAGAAAATAACAAAAAATTAGATTGTTTGGTATAATTTTTTATAGTATTTTTTTTTATTGAAATATCTAAAATGCTCGTACTTTTAGATTTTAAGTTGTAGTGTTTGAGATATTAGCACTTTTTGTGAGTATGGTTAACTTTTTTATGTAAAGGTATTATAGTAATTTTGATTTAAAAATTTAGAGTGTTTAGGATGTCACTTTTTCATTAGATTAAGAGATAGAAAAAAAATTACTTAGTATTTTTTTTAAAAACCAAACAGTACAGCTTAAAAACCGACTTTTTGCAAAAAAAAAAACAGCTTACAAGGTATCTCAAACAGCCCTAAGTGTCCTGCATTTTATTGGATTTGTATTTATTATAATATTTAGTTTATATGTAATTAGGTTGTGATGGGATTAGGAACCCACTAAAAAAAATTATGTTTATAATTTATAATAATATGAGCTTATGAGTTTTTAGGATTTTCATGTGTGCCTGTAAATAAAATGTTGGTGAGAGTTCTAGGGTTAGACAAAAAAATACATAAAGGCTAATTAGTAAAGAAAAAAGAGACGAGTGTTATACTCTTTCACATTGGGCGTAGTGAAATATTTTTTCTCTCGCTCGTTAATATAAGCCGATATAAGCCGAACCACGTAAATATTCAGTGTTGATTATTTTGTGTTTTTTTGTGCATAAATTTTTGTTTATGTTTTCATTAAAAAATTAGTTAATTAAATTTCAAAAAATGGTATCAGAGTCAATGGTAAGGGTGCACATGGATCGATTTGGTTCAGTTTTGTACTAAATTTAGAACCGAACTAATTTTTATCAGTTTTAATTTTTTAGATCCAGAACCAACCCAATAATATTATAGAATTAAACCAAACCAAACCAAACTAATTAAAATCTGGTTGATTCGGTTTAGAATCACGATTCAATGAATTTTGAGAATTACTTTGCACGCAAGAAAAAATTTACTATGTATAAGTTTTAAAATTTTGAAATGAATAATAAATAAAAGATAAGACTCATACATTATAATAAAAACATGAAATAAAAATTTAAATAATTATTTTACAAATTATTCAGTAAAAAAATATAACAAATATCTAATAAAAAAATTTATAGAAATAAATGACATATAACAAATAAATAAAAATTAATAATAATTATCTAATTTAATGACTATTTTTTTTCTAATTTGTAAAGTTAAAAAATAATTTATTTTTTCTATATGAATTTCACAATAATTATATATATAATTTAATGGTTAATATTTTATATTTATATATATATATATATATATATATAACTAAATTAATATTATCGATTTATTTTTTTTAGAACTCGAAATTAAATTAATTACTTATAAAAATTAAATTAATTCAATATATAAAAATCGAATTGGTTTAAATTTTAAAGTTTTTGAATATCTCATGCACCCTAATCAACGGTCGGCAATTCAAAGCTACAGTGGATCATGATCGAAGCGTTATGATCAACTTTTCTCCGTTTGTGCGAAACTTAAGGCAAGAATTAATCGGGTTTGAATTGGTAATTGCTTGCAATGATTAGGAATCTATTAAGTCTTTTTGGGAATTGCCTTGGGTCACGGGAGATTGTGATAGGATTGCAACTTTTGACTTGAATTGGGCTTCAACCAGTTTTTTGAATTGACCGTTTATTATTTTTTGTTATACCGATTTATATATATAGTAAAATAATTTTTAATTTAAAATTTTTTTTGGCATTATAGATTTATCAGTATAGTAAGATTTTTCAAAAGTATGGTCAAATTTTTTAGGAGCCATTGAGTACAATCATAGGTGATTGAGTTGCATGAGACAAATGTTACATATATCTGACGTCTCGACGAGTTTAAATTATACATAATTGTTAGACACAAAGCAAATGACGGTAAAAAATTCGAGTTTCATGATTGAATATTTTAATGGCCACAACGACTTCACCTTATAACAACAAAATGTGAAGAATATTTTAATATGCGAATGACTAATTAAGGCACTTAAGAATAAGTTAAAATAATTGGAAACGATGAATGATGCAGAGTGGAAAGAGCTAGATGCAGGACTTAGCGAGTACAATCCAGTTATATCTCGATAATAGTATTTTTGGAAAGTCATCAACAAAAGCGATCCGGTAAAATTTTGGACTAAGTTGCAGAGTAGGTACAAGTCCAAGATATTGATGAATCAGTTATCTTTAAAGCAACACTTATATATAGTTCATATGATAGAGGAAGCAGACTTTATAGAGTATTTGGATGAGTTCAATAGGATACTAACGGAATTGAATTTTAACCGTGCAAAAATCGAGGACGAGAATAAAGCAATTCTTTTGTTGGTTTTTTGACCTTCATCATACGAGCATTTGCGGATTGCACTGATGCTTGGAAAAGATACCTTTGGCTTAGATGAAGTTGTTGCTACTCTTATATCTCATGAGATGTTGAAGAACGAGGAGAGTGACCGATTATTAGGGGAGAGGATCCTGGTTTCTAGGGGTGTAAAAATGGCTCGTGGCTCATTACTGTGCGGGCCCAGCCCGACCCGATCAAGGCCTGAGCCCGGCCCAAGCCCGTAGCTCCTATTTTTAGGCCTGTGCCTCCCTTCCAAAGCCCATGGGCGGGGTCGGCCCGACCTAAGGCCCGAGGCCCAAAAGCCAGCCCAGAAAGAATCCTTTTGCAATCTAATAAGAAGTCATAAGAAAAGAAAGAAATTGAGGGCTTATATTGAAGGAAGAAGAAGGACGTGTGAACCAGGACACCGCCACCACCGCCAACGCCGCTCACGTCTCTCTCCCTACTGACCATCGACGCTGCCACCGCCGGTAAGCTTTGACGACCATCTCCCTCTTCCTATTTCTCTGTTCTCTCTCTTTCGCCTCTATTTTTCCGTCCTATGTCTCTCTCGCTCTCTCCCCCGTATTTCCCTCTCCGGCTCTCCCCTTTCTCGATGCCAAACCCACCCCGAACCACCTCCACAAAGATCCCTCTCTCCTCTCTCTTTGGTTGTTTGTTTTATTAGTCAGCTGATTGATTTGTTTATTCCACAATTTTTTTATTAATCTTAATAGACTTTTATTAATTCTAATTAAAAATCTTAACACAAGATATTTTATAAAAACAAAACTTAATGATAAACTTAATAAAAGTTTCATAACTAATAAAATAATAAAATTATATTTATATAATATAATAAAGTAGTAACTAGTTTATATTTTAACTTAAAAACTTTTTATTATAATTTTAATACATTAGTTTATAATATATAAACTAATAAACTTTAAGTTAATATATTAAATACTACTAATAAAGTAGTAAACTAACATTATATTATAAATTTATAGACTAAAAAATTATAAAAATAATAAAAATACAAATTAAAAAAAATTCAAAAAAATCAAGGCCCGCCCAAAAGCTCGAGCCCATAGCCCAAGCCCGAGCCTCGAGCCCGTAGCCCGAGCCCGAGCCCTTTTTCCTAGGGCCTGGGCCGATCCCCAAACAAAAAAGCCCAGCCCGGTCTGGTCCAAAGATCTGGCGAGAGCCCGGCAGGCTCGGGCCAAGCTTGGCCTGCTAGAACCACGACTAGATCGGGCCAAAATTACACCCCTAATGGTTGCATCAAGTAGTTAGAAAGTCAAAGGCAAAGTGATAGTGGGGCAGGAGGGGTTCAAGAAGAAACGTAGTTCCAAGTCGAGAGGTTACAAAGTGACATGCTACTATTGTGAAAAGGAAAGTTATTTGAAAAAGAATTGCCCGAAGTACAAAGCGGACCAGGGGAAACAACAATCATTAGACACGGCAGTAACAAAGGGCTCCAACCATGTAGAAATAGATGTGCTCACAGTTACTTCGGGTACAGAAAAATCAGATTTGATATTAGATTCTAGATATTCATTTCAAGTATGTGCAGTAAGAGAATATTTTGATACATACCAATCATGCGATGAAGGTACTATCAAGATGGCTAAGAATGCAATGAGCTGAGTTATTGGTATAGGAATAGTGCGGTTTTGCAGATTTGGTGGGGCTATTTTGATTTTGAGTGAGGTTAGACATGTGCCGAATCTAAGGAATAATTTGTTTTCTCTAAGTATGCTGAATTCAAGAGGCTACAGGTTCTCTTCGGAGGTAGAGTTCTTTGGGTTTCAAAGAAGAACATGGATATACTGCAGGGACAGATGATTGACAACCTATATAGGCTCGTAGGGAGCGTTGTGACTGGTGGAGCTACTATCAGACTTCAGATGAGTAGTATAAGCAGGCGACATGCACAAACAAAGTGTCAGGGTGAATAATAGTTGCGAAGAAGCACACATAATAGGCGCAAGAGTACACGAAAGTGACAAGGTAGTACATGTCCAAAAGTGAGTAAATTAGATAGTGTGCAGAATGCCAAAAAGAAGCGACAACAACAGTTGTTAAATGTTCACAAAAAGCACTGGGCAACGAGACTAATACGACAGACGTGATGAACAGATGTACACCTCGATAGAAGTGAGTCTCCTTTGCTTTTGATTTGGTTAGTAGTGATGATCTTTCTAGTTGTGTGTATAAAGGGGGAGAGCTGGGGTCACATTCTTCTACAAAGTAGTGAGCTTTATGTGGGCACCCGGATTGGGGTACTGGCACCTCGATATAGAGGTGCGTGCCATGATGTTTAGGTGTGACAATTCGACGACGACGACGACGGTAAAATTGACATTGACGCTGGTTATCTTCAAGGTGATTTGCAAATTTAAGCCAAGATGAAGATTGCTGAGTTAGGTGTCTTGTATTCTACTGGGCCCATATTTACTATATTATTTGGTTTATATGTAATTGGGTTGAGATGGGATTAGGAATCCACTAGAAATTCTTTATATATAGAGTTTATAATATGGGTTTATAAGCTTTAAAGGTTTTTACGTGTGCTTATAAATAGAACACTGGTGGGAGCTCTAAGGTTAGACAAAAATACTGAGAGGCTAGCTAATAGAGAGATTGGAGACGAGTGCTGTACTCTTTTACATTCGACGTGGTAAAATATTTTTTTTCTCGCTCGTGGACGTATGCCGGTGTGGGCTGAACCACATAAATTCTCGGTATTGCTTATTTTTTGCTTTTTTGTACGTGAATTCTTGGTTTCCTTTGCGTTCGGGGTTTGGTTGATTAAATTCCAACCGTTTTGTACAATTGTTTGGTTGAAAACTATTTTTATGAGATAATTAGTGTATTTAAATATTAGTATCTAAAGTATTATAAATTAAATTATTAGTGTATTATTAGTGTAGTATTTTTTGTACTAAATGTGTTTAGTTGATAACAAGATTACCAAATGTTAAATAATACGCTATTTTATTTGAGATCATTTTAGTTCAATTATTATAAAATTATTATGAAGTGAGATAATAATAGTCCTATGACTATAAAACTCACTTGGGAAGTGGAATAGAAATAGTCTGAAAATAGGGAATTATGATAGTTAGGATAGAGAATTTGACAATTCAATCATTTCTCAAAGCCACATCAATAATAAATAAAAGAAAACTCCCACTCCCACATCTTCCTCTTATCCCTTTTTTAGGATTTCAAACCAATGCTTAACCAAATTCTGTTATGCCTCTAGGGCTTTTCCCCCTTTAAAATCATGTGTTATCTTTTCTTTTTTAATGGTTAAATTACTGGATGGATTAAACTAATTATTGAACTCATATATAGTGTTGTGCCGACCAGTTCTATTGCTATAATAGAGTTGTACCGGATCAACATACAGGTTTGTTTCGTTTCGTTCTTCCTCTTACTCTCTCTATTTGACATCAACTCACATGTTTTTTTTTTTGCTTCAGTTCTTTTTGTTCTTGTAGGCAATAAAATTTTGACATAATCGTGCGTTTGATTAATTATAATCAATAAATTGTTATGATTGATCAAAAGTAAAATGGTCAAAATCTGCAGAGATGTGGATCCCTCAATAACACATGTCAAAATCTTTCAATAAATAAAAAAAAGATAGGAGATAAATTAAAATTCAATTTTGAATTCCTTTACATGGTATAAGGAACTAAATTCCCCATTTTGGAAATTAAATAATTGAAATTCAAAATTAAAAGAATTACCAAAATTGGAACCCTTCTCTCGAGCTTATAAAAAGAAACTCTTGCTAATGGAGCAAGGACCTTTGGTCAAGAGAATTGTCACGCATTCTTCAAAATGCTCTACCTGAAGCTCTGCTCAAAATTTTTTTTAAGGTTCTTGTAGAATATCATCAAGCACTTTAATAATGTGTTGATTCGTCCACAAGTTTTGACATCACGCACACTATGAGTCAAATCTCATAGAATTGATACTTCTAATCATTCTTTGAGACCAAACTTCTAAGCCCTTAATTAAGACCATTTTTTTCAATCTTTTCAATTTGAATATTTAGAGAAGTTATCAATTAGGTATATTCGACAACAAGTTATAGCAGTCGTCAAATTGCAATCGGTTTGGAGATCGAATTAGAAGTTCATCGTTAATTTTGATGTAGATCACAGAGGAATGTACCCTTTTATTTTTAAGTCCGTGCCGATAAGTAGGTGTAACGTTAGGATCATTTGTTTTCTAAGTCATTGCTAATGACGTTGTGACATGAGACTCATGTTGTTTTCTAAGCCATTTTCAAAGACGAGGTAGCGAGAAGCTCATGTTGTTTTCTAAGTCAGTGTCGATGGCGAGGTGCGACGTGAAACTCATGTTGTTTTCTAAGTCGGTGCCAATGGCTAGGTGCAACTCAAGGATCACTTTGTTTTTTAAGTAATTGATAACGACATTGTAACACGAGACTCGTGTTGTTTTCTAAGCCATTGTCGAAGACGAGGCGGCAAGAAGCTCATGTCGCTTTCTAAGTTGATGTCGATGGCGAGGTGTGATGAGAAAACTCATGTCATTTTCTAAGTCGATGCCAATGGCTAGGTGCGACGCAAGGATCACTTTGTTTTCTAAGTCATTTCTAATGACATTGTGTTACGAGACTCATGTTGTTTTCTAAGCCATTATCGAAGACGAGGCAGCAAAAAGCTCATGCCGTTTTCTAAGTTGATGTCGATGGCGAGGTGCAACACAAACTCATGTTAATTTCTAAATTGGTGCCAATGGCTAGGTGCAACTCGAGGATCTCCTTGTTTTCTAAGTAGTTGCTAATGACATTGTGACCCGTTACTCATGTTGTTTTCCAAGCCATTTTTTATGGCAAGGCTGTGGGAAGCTCATGTTTTTTTCTAAGTCGGTGTCGATGGCGATCGAGGTGCGACGTGAAACTCCTGTCGTTTTCTAAGTTGATGCTAATGGCTGGGTGTGACGCAAGGATCACTTTGTTTTCTAAGTCATTGCTAATGACGTTGTGATATGAGACTCATGTTGTTTTCTAAGCCATTCTCAAAGACAAGGCGGCGAGAAGCTCATGTCATTTTCTATGTCAGTGTCAATAGCGAGGTGCAATGCGAAAGTCATGTCATTTTCTAAGTCGGTGCCAATGGTTAGTTGTGATGCAAGGATCACATTGTTTTCTAAGTCATTGCTAGTGACGTTGTGACACGAGACTCGTGTTATTTTCTAAGCTATTGTCGAAGACGAGGCAGTGAGAAGCTCAAGTAGTTTTCAAAGTCAATGTTGATGGCGAGTTGCGATGCAAGGCCCACTTTTTTGTTTTTTAGTCATTGTCGATTACCATATGATGAGGTGCTCATGACATTTTCTAAGTTGATGCTGATGAGAGATGTGACAAGAGGCTGCACTAGTGACGGTATGCATGAAAGCACGAAAACCCTCAAATTGTATCTAAATTTATTTTCAGTTGCTCTTTCGTCCATGTAAAAAAGAAGCAAAATAAAATAAAAAAATTTTAAAAGTCCTTCTAGAATAGTTGGGAATTCTTTTTGCATCCAAAAAACAAAATGCATTCCTTTAGAGGTTCAAAGAGTGTGATGTGTGTTGCAATTTCACTTGTGACAACATTTGAGAGATTGCAAATAAAACATTGTTGAAAAGAAAGTATGGTTGGCGCGAGATTGATCGTCGGTAAAGGTAGCTTTCAAATCATAGGCACCTTCTTGATTTTCTTCTCAAACCTTAGCTCTTTTTGGTACTGATATAGTAATGAACTAGGCCATTCGATTTAATTCCGATAAAGAAAAGGGGAGTGGACATGTGCTTTAAATAATGAAAGAGTAGAGAGTTTACCCATCTTAGCCTTGAAATTTTTTTGGCCGTGCACCAAACTGCAAAGATGGAATTATAGGTGGGTAAACGGACTAGTCTGATTCCTAACAAATCCGTGAACAAAAACGTGACTAACGATTTCATAAACTTTGGAACCGATCTAGACCGTTGGACCTAGTGAAAACGAACCAAATTCGATCTGTTAAAACGGATCGATTCCGATTCCTCATTCTAAAATATTAAAAATAGCAACATAATCTTCTAATTAACAATGTGATATAATAAATTCCATTACCATCTAAAAATACAAATCTTTAGAGAGGTGACATAAAATACATGGGGTCAAATCTATGTGAAGTTAGAGAAAAACTAAAAATATATATAATTATATTTGTTGGAATAGCCATTTCATTATTATAAACATGCAAAAAATTTAATACAAAATATTTTATATATATATATAATATTATATATTAATATATAATATATATTAGAGGTTCGAAAATCGAATCAGAGGTCCATCGTTATTTTCAGTGTAAATCACAAATAATTATACCCTTTTATTCTTGAATCAATAAAATAGATTTTGTGCATCTTTTTGTTTCTTTACTGCAAACTCGAATTTGTGTGTTACAGTTCTATTCCATAGATACAAGAGAAAACATCAAATTGATTGCTGCAGAGAGTTATGCTAGATTAACATACATGTTTCAAGTTTTTCCTTTTAGTTTTAGTTTCCTTTTTTAAATTGGGAAAAATATGCTTGAATGAGAGATTTTGTCCAAAATCATATTGATTATTTAAAATTGAGATAATTGGTGATTTATGTTGTGATTTAGATTGATTGTCATGTAGTGAATGCATGAGATGTTTAAGGTGAAAACCATAGTAATGGTTGAGGACCAATATTGTTGATGATTATTGTTGAGAATTGAATTGTTGATTATGTAGTGAATACATAAGTAATTAGGTAAAAATTATGTGTAATAGTTGACGGACCACTAATATTGAGATGATTGAGTAAGGTACCCATATCCTTTAGTGTGACTATAAAGGGGCATGATTGTGAGTAAGGTACCTATATCATTCGGTGTGACCAAAAATGAGTATGATTGTAAGTAATGTACCCATATCCTTCAGTCCATTTACGACATGATTATAAGTAAGATACCTATATCATTCGGTGTGATCGGAAAGGGGCATGATTGTGAGTAATGTATCCATATCTTTTAGTACATTTACGACATGGTTATGAGTAAAATACCCATATCCTTTAGTGTGACCAAAAAGGGGGTGATTGTGAGTAAGGTACCCATATCCTTTAACGTCCATATCCTTCGGTGTGACCGTAAAGGAGCATGATTAAAGTACTCATATCCTTCGGTGCGACTATAAAAGGGGTGATTGTGAGTAAGGTACCTATATCCTTCGATTATACCGTAAAGGGGTATGATTATGAGAGTAAGGAACCCATATCTTTTGGTGTGACCATAAAGGGGTGTAATTATGTGATGACATATTTCTATTCGAATTGATGTTGAATGAATCATGGAAAAACTGGATATTTTGGGTTGGGTTTGTCGATGTAGAGTTGTTAATTGCATATCGAGTATGATTCTTCTAGGTTATTTAAAATCCTATTAAGCCTCGACTCACGTTGTTTAAATCCATGTTTTTCAGGCATTTGAGATGAAAATTCGCTTTAGAAGAATTTAAGCACGTTTTGGAGTAGTTTTGTTGTATTTGCAAGACTTTGAGTTTGTGTTTCTGTCAAGAATTGATTGATTAATGTTATAGTATCTTGAGTGGTTGTATTTGGGTTATATTATATCGTTTTGGGAGTTGTCACCATGAATTTTAGTGTTTTAAATCCTTGTTTTCTATGTGAAAATGTTTGAAATGGATGTTAGACGACAAATTCTCTGGATTTTGCCTTGAAAAATGCTTGCTGGTGGTTATCCGTTGGACCACTGCTCGAGTGGTCATCGAGCAGCCAAAAACCAAAGAAGGGGGATCTTGGTTCGACCAGGGATCGCTTGAGCGATCCTAGATCCGCTTAAGCGGTCAAGCCTGGAGTAAGTTTAAAAATTGTTTTCTTTATGTAAATGTACATATTTCATTCGAGCTCCATTTTGGGTCCCTCTTATGTTCAAATTGAAGTCCCGAGAGTCTTATTTTTAATGATTTACCTCTTTTTTCTAAATTCATTCGTCTGAAAAAGGTTTTGATGGAAACAATGAAAGCAAATCGGGTTTTCTTATGAGATTTTTAAATGTTTTAGAGAAATCGTCATTGGGATGTTGTTTTTGCCTTTGGTGGAACCTTTCTAGTAATTATTTAACCCTTCGGTTCCTTGTGTAAGCTTTCTTCTAGTTAATACTGTGGTCCCAAATTGTGGAGGCGTAACAGATTGGTATCAGAACTCTATGTTCGAATACCTTTGAGCCATGGGGAGTGGCTGCGCCACCGTGTGAGATTTGGTATTATATGCTTTACATGTATATGCTGGTATGCCTTAGTAAAGGGCCTTATATTCAAATATCTTAGATTGTGAAAATAGAATATCATGTTGCATGTTGGTGGTACATATGCATGAAAGGTGATATGGCTTGAGTGAATTAGCTTGTTATATGTTTAGATGTTTATTATATACATATACTAATTGGATAATATGATGTATAACAAAAATATTACGTGTTTATTTGGTTATGGAGTTGAATTTTAGGGATATTATGTTAGAACTTGGTGACCTACGTGAAAATCCAATTAGAAATGGATCTGATCAACTTGTTTCTGAATGGAAGTCTATGAAAGTTCATCAGGGTGGGTAATCCCTCTCAAGAGTGCGACTCGTTACTTGTTGATTGCTATCGGTCTAAACTCATATGTTGAGTGTTTATTACTCTTACACTTAATAGGACTTGCTTACATGCTATGATAATTGCATGAGTTAGTATTTGCATTAATTAGTTACCTATTGTATTCTTGGTGGTTATGGTGTTGTTCCGGTGCGATTGTGGCGTGAGTATTTTTTCGGTCTTCTGTTAAGAATATTCCTTTTGACATGATGCCACCTTGATGTGAGTTGAACCACTAATGAATTTATGATAGTGGTGATACCTTGTGTGTTAAAATTTTTGCATTATATGACCTTGGGTGAGTTAAGGATTATGTACGTTTTGAGTCATGTACTTGAAAATGGGATAAGGATGGGAACATAGTGGATGGAAAAGTAATAATCGCCTATCTAAACATTTTAAATATTTGGACCAAATCGATTTTGGGGGTATCCCTTGCCCTGTGGGGTGTTTTTGGCAGTCATTATAGCGCCTTGTTACTTTTGAGAGTTGAGCTATGTTTGTGGGGATTTGAAAGGTGCTCGGTGGTTACCGAGGCAATTTTAATCTTGTGAAGTGTGTGTTAATCATGGGTTATGGTTCATGTGCATGATAGTTGTAAGTTTTTTGAGAATTTCATGAGAGTATGTTAACTGTTGTCTTTGTGGTTGTGAGGTCCTACATGGAGACTTCTCTTGGTGGAGCACAGGTATGTACCTACATGGAATTGAGATGCGGGTGGCATTCACCTTTTTTCGTGTGGGAGTGTGGTCACTCTTAGTGTCTTCCTTATAAGTGATAAGTGCTCTAAATATGAGGGACCCATGATAGATGTTGTCGGTGTAGTTGGCATGGTTTCGTGGGGATGATGTGTCGATGAGTGTGATGTCCCTTGAGGGGATAGAAAGCACGTTTATTCTAGTCTATAGATGTCCCTTAAGGGAATAGAAAGTGCATATGTTTTGATCCATAGTGTAGATATGGCTATGTTATCTTGACCTTTTTTGATTAAGTGCCATATGTTTCCTTTCTTGTTTTTACTTAGGCAGTAAGCTCGAGGCCATGGTGGGGCTATTGCTTGCTGATTATGGGCCAAGTCGAATTCGTATCACATTGTGAGGGTTCAGTCTTAGCATAATGTGAATGTTTAGTGTTGTACCGTTGTGTCTACCCGGTGGCGAGCCTATAATCTTGCGATATGCATTGTTTTGGGCAAGGTAAAATCAATGGTACTAAGTATATACATGTGGGGCTTGAATTAGAGGGCTAAGAGCGGTGAGTGGTGAATCTATCTTGGTTTGTTCTATGATGTTTGGTATGGTGGAGTATGGTGATATCCAAAACATGAAAGGATAGTGTTCGCTGAACTGGGTGTTTAATGGTTATCTTAGAATGTGATTGTGTTAAGTGGGAGTCTATATTTGACTTGTTGATCTCTCTAGAGAGAGCTATTTTGTAGAGAGTTATCTTATTTTGAGTTGCATTATCCTTTCAGGTGTGAGTACCGAGATCCTCTAGCTGATTCTTAGTTTGGTAGTTTCTTGGTGAAATCTACACAAATCTTGTATCCTTATCGTGGTTCTTTTGATAGCTACTTATAAACCGGTACCATTGTGGTCGTGAGAGTTTAAGACTCATTCGTCTTAGTTTCTTGATGAAGGATTGTTTGCCCTACCCTTTTGTGTGCTAGTGGTTGGGTTATATACCCTAGAGATACTCAGTTGGTAAATCTTTCGTGTGAGACCCTTCAAAAAAAAGGGAAAGTTAGTATTGATGTGTAAAACCTACATCTGCAGCGATAGATCGATGGTTGTTTGGTTATCTTATAGTGCATGTCCTAATTAGTTCTGGGTTTATAATACCTTTAGCATTTGTCGAGGTGAAGTTTTGTGTGAGATACCCATGGATGTGTCAATCACATTATGAATCCCTTATAGTTCCTTATGAATCCTAGTTTGTGCCTTGTTTAGTGTTAAAAGCCATTTAGTTTTCTTGGAGTTAGTGTTTGGGTTACTCGCTTTTCATGAGGATACAAGTTATGTTGCAGACAATATTAAGGTTTCAAAGAGGATGCGGCTTAGATGTAAGTTACAAGGTGTTTGGATTTGAAGATCCTTCGTTTATGTGGCCTCTTAGAATCAGCCTATTTATCTAAGTTAAAGTATGAAAATCTTGTTTGTGTAGGGAAGGAGTTCTTTTGTGAAGATGCTTAAAGTCAATCTATGAAAAACTTGAGAGAAGTTATTTTTTTGTTAGTCTCGGCGAGATTAAATGATAGCTTTGATTGTGTGGTTGACATGAGCATTGAATGATTAAGTGACTGAGTGTGAGTACCGAAAGGGCAAGGAGGTAGTGTGCGAGCCATTTTGTATGATTTTAATGCTAGGCCTTAGGTGGTTTTGGCTAAGGTTTACGGGCTCTTGTCCGTTGAGTAAGTATACTTCGGGTTGGGTTCAGCTATTTCTTTGTTTATGTCTCTAGGTGGTTAACGGTTTGTCGTTCTAAGTGGACGATCATGTGATGATGTAGAGAAGTACTTATACCTTCTTATTTGCTCGACCTTTGTACTCGAACCCATGTTGTTTGTTTGATTTCATTGAATGACCCTTTCCGGTGTCCCTAAGACTTTTGCTAATAAGAGCCCTACAATTGTGTTCCATGCCAGGGGCATTGTTGTCTTTGCTCTAGTGGCTAGCTCTCTATGTGGTCCTTGTTCGATTTAGAGATGTGCGTTTATCATTTTAGCTTGTTGCGTGTTACTCGTATGGTTATTACACTTTTGGTCTTGATTTTTCCCTACCGTTATGGAATGTGTCCTTTGTTATGGGATGTATCTTGTACTAATAATCTTTTACTCCAGTCTTTGGAGTAACAAGATCATAGTCGTTGTTGAGATGCAATTTTGCCATGTTTAAAATTCTTTTTAAGATCCCTTGTCTTGCTTAAAAATCTTGTATCGTGGTAAATTATCCTATGATCAGAGTGAGTTTCTTCCTTGGAACTAGATGTTTATTGTTTCTCCTCAGGAATGAGTATTCCTTTGGCTTCAATATAGGTGCAATAGAAGTATGTTTAGTGATGATATGCTTTAGGGTTCTGTAGTCATCAATCGATCGTGAGGGCTTGAACGAGGTTTTGGTTGTACATAAGGTGGGATGCATGTGATTTCCTATGGATGGTGTCAAAGTTCAACAACGTGTGTCTTAAGCTTATCGAAATAATCCTAGGTGTGTTTTTTGAGATGGAGATGAACTGGTTTCGCGGTGTTTCTAGTGAAAGCCTTAATTAATGTGAGTAAGAGTAGAGAGTATTTGAAACCAGTTCTGGTTGTAGTTTGGTTTCATGCTATGCGATTAATTGCTTTGGATTAGGCACATTCGATGTAGGTTATATCCCAATAGTGCATTGGTGTGAGTGAACATTGAGTTAATGGCATTTGGATAGTGTTGGCGAGATCTTTTTCGCAGAGGCAGGCAATGTGAAGGTTTATTTCTTGATAACATGTTTACTTATTAGTATGTTATTCTTGGGTGCGGAGATGCTGTGGCATCTTTATCGTTGAAAGACCTTGTAGTGTCTTGATTCTGAGATCGTTGGTAATAAATGGGAAGAATGTTGATTTGGGAACTCGTGTTGAATTTTGGAGACGAAATTTTTTAAGTGAGAGAGAGTTGGGCCATTTTAATTGATGTAATTAAACAGTTGTGTGCTAGTTTAATTGTGTGGTATTATGTTTGGGCATGCATGCTCATTATATGTGTGTGGCCAGTGAGTCCGATAATTTTTTAACAAGTTTTAATTGACCCATCTATATGCGCGGAGACTCAAAAAATTTAATTCATAGATAATTTTTGAAAATATAAAATATATAATTAATTTAAAGTTAAAACATTAACTTTGGTATGATTTTGGTGCAATTACATGAATTAAATATATCGCGAAGGCTTAAGAATTTTTTTGAGCACACTTTTTGAATTAGTGGCCTTGGGAGGAGTGCAAAGCTTCCCAGAGAAACTAGACTTCCCCTCTATTGAAATTACCTCTCCCTCTCTCTCTCTCTCTCTCTCTCTCCCTCATTTGTCACATTTTTCCTCTCTCCTCTCTTTCTCCTCTCTCCCTTTTGGAACTCCGTGGAAGACCACATAGAGGTCTCTCTCTCTCTCTCTCTCTCTCTCTCTCTCTCTCTCTCTCTCTCTCTCTCTCTCTCTCTCATTTTTGAAGCTTTAAGGCTTGGAATCGGTTAAAACCTAAAAAGGAAAGTTCACTCTACACATCAAGAGCTTCAACCCCAAGTGAACAAAAATTGATTTTGGTGTGTTTGAGATTCCCGTGGGTGTTCGAGTTTGCGATTTTCAACTCAACGAAGTAAAATTCTAACTCATATGCAAAGATGTGTGGTATATATGCTTTTAATCTCACTCTATGTCATTAATGTCTTGAGATTTGTTGAAATCTAGAAAACCCTAGGTTAGGTGTAATGTGTTCTTGAGATGTGAAATTGGTTTGTAGAGAGAGGTTATGAAATTGATGCTTGAATTAAGGTTTGATCCATGAAACTATTTTAATTGCATGAATTGAAAATAATATGTCAAAGATTTAGCGGTTTTGTTGGAAACCTAGTTAAGTGTAACTAATTGAAAATTGAGGTCATGTTGGGTTTTGTTGGAGACTTGATTTGGGTTGAAAATTGATTTTAAATCCATCAAAATGCCATATTTTCTAAAATTAAGAAAAATATGCTTGAATAGGAGATTTTGTGCAAAATATATTGATTATTTAAAATTGAGATAATAGGTGACTTATGTTGTGACTTGGATGGATTATCATGTAGTGAATGCATGAGATCTTTAAGGTGCATACCATAGTAATGGTTGATGAACCAATATTGTTGATAATTATTGTTGAGAATTGAATTGTTCACAGGTAGTGAATAGATGAGTGATTAGGTGAAAATCATGTGTAACGGTTGGGGTACCGCTAATATTGAGATGATTGAGTAAGGTACCTATATCTTTCGGTGTAACCACAAAGGGGCACAATTGTGAGTAAGGTAACCATATCCTTCGGTGTGACCATAAATGGGCATGATTGTGAGTAAAGTACCTATATCCTTCGGTTTGACGGTAAAAAGGCATGATTGTGAGTAAGGTACCCATATTCTTCGGTGTGACCGTAAAGGGGCATGATTTTGAGTACGGTACCCATATCTTTCGGTGTGACCATAAAAGGGTGTAATTATGGGATGATATATTTCTATTCGAATTGATATTGAGTGAAACATGGGAATATGCTTGTTGTAAATCATGGAAAAACTAGATATTTTAGGTTGTCAATATAGAGTTGTTAATTGCATATCGAATATAATTCTTCTAGGTTGTTTAGAATTCTATTGAGTCTCAGCTCACGTTATTTAAATTCATGTTTTTCAGGCATTGGAGATGGGAATTCGCTTAAGAAGAACTCAAGCACGTTTTGGAGTTGTTTTGTTGTATTAGCAAGACTTCATGTCTATGTTTATATCAAGAATTGATTGATTAATGTTATAGTATCTTGAGTGGTTGAACAGCTTGGATAGTTGGGTTATAAGGCCTTAAGGACAAGAACTTTTTATTTGGTATGAATGTAATTTATGTATGATCCTCGTGGGAGGTTTTAAAAATTGTATTTTTGGTTATATTATATTATTTTGGGAGTTATCTCCATCAATCTTAGTGTTTTAAACCCTTGTTTTCCATGTGAAAAGATTTGAAATGAAAGTTGTATGAGAAATTCTTTGGATTTTTTCTTGAAAAATTATGCTTGCTGGCGGTGATCCGCTCAATCACTGCTCGAACGGTCATCAAGCAGCCAACCACCAGAGAAGGGAGACCTTGGCTTGGCCAGGTGACCGCTCAAGAAGTCAAGCTTAGAGTTGGTCTGAAAATTATTTTTTTATACAAATGTATCTTTTTTTTAGCTCCGTTTTGTGTCCCTCTTATATTCAAATTAAAGCCTCGAGATTATTTTTTTATATGGTTTAACTCTCTTTTCTAAATTCATTCGTCAGAATTTGGTTTTGATGGAAACAATTAAAATAAATCGGGTTTTCTTATTAGATTTCCATATGTTCTAGAGAAATCATCCTTGGGACGTTATTTTTGCCTTCGGTGGAACCTTTTTAGTAATTCTTCAACCCTTGGGTTCTATGTGTGAACTTTCTTTTAGTTGATCACGTGGTCTTCTATTTTGGGGGCGTGACAAATGACAAGTCCTTTGAAGGAGTTCAAAGGCGGTCAAGGGTTCTTTGATGAATTCCAATAACTATAGAAGTCTTTTGGTGGATTTCAAAAGTAATTGAAGGTTGATAGATTCGAATATGTTGGGATCAAACTCTAAGGAGATGATGAACGTAAATTCGATAAAATTTCTATACAACTATGGGCGTGAATTTTTGATTAGATTGTAAGAATTTTTTGTAACAATCATTTGATTATAGTGCTTGATTTTCTGGACGTGATCTCAGAATTTTTTACTCTGTTGAGGTTTTTTCACGTTAAAAATCGCTCGTGCATCTTATGATTATTTATTTGCCTTTTATTTATTATTTGAGTACATCTTAATAGCAAATCAATCCAAAAAAGAGAGTTTTTGATATTTTTTTTTTTTGTATTTTGTCTTTACTATCACTCTCTTGTTACAAAATTTAGCGTAGAAGGCGAGAACACTTTTTTTTCATATTTTGATTATTTTTTAAAAATATATTTTTAACTCGACTCGATTACAAGAATAAAAATATATAATAATTTAACACAAAAATTTACAAAGATTCACTATATGAGTGAAAAGAAACAAAAGAAAATTTAGCATTATGGGCTCTTCATCAATGAGGAATCAAAATAACCATCATTGGGTTGCATTCATGAGAAGAATGGGTTGGCATGGATGTCCAAGAAAAGCACCATAGTGCAGCCATGATTTAATAATTTTACCGAGTGGTATGCACTTCCCTTTTGATTAAAAAAAAAAAAAAATCCCTTTTGATAAAAAAATAAAAAATAGTGGGAGTGTGTCATGCTTATGTTTTACACACATTCTTTCAATTAAATATTTGGAATTAACGAATTTTAAAGTAATGCACCACAGGTTCAAGTTGACGCTTTTAACAATTGTTTTTAGTATTGAGCACCTAACACTTCAATAAAAATATTAAAGTGTGTTTAAGCATTTGGCAAAAAAAATATTAAATATTTTTTGATAAAAATATTTATTAACACTTTAATATATATTAAAACATTTATTTATCATTTTTTTTTATCTTGGATTAAAAATTGTATTGAAGCATTTGTCACAGCTTCTGTTGTTTTGCTAATTGTGAGTCAAAACAACTTAAATTCTCTAGAAAAAATATGAGGTTCTGCTTCTGGGGGCAATATGCTTTTAGGAGGTGGTCCTGCTCCTGCTTATTGCGTCAAATCAATTTGTTCTAATTAAGAAAAAATATTTAAATATCAATTTCATCGGTATCATTGATCTCATAAATATCATACCAAGTGGAGTAGAACGGCGAATTTCTAATCTGTTGTACGAGTTATTTATACCGAGGGTTTGAATTCCTCTCTTTCCGTTTCGTTTAATGACTTGATATTTGATTTACCTTTCAAATTTTGCAAATCTATTTCTTTTTCCGTCATTAAACGTGTGAAGCACAATATGATAAAAGCTGTAAGCTGTGTTCAGGAAGAGTTACTGTCTATCGCTGGTCTCTATAATAGAATCGGTTAGGGGACCTGATAGGCAGTAGTTTACCATGTGGCGGACGTCAATGGTTCAACTCTACTTATCTCCAACTCGTGAACTTAATTAATACAAAGCTATATGATAGCACCTAATTTTTTAGATTCATAAATTTCCAGAAGCTCTATTTTGATAATTTTCAATTTTGCTTTAAAAAAAATTCTTAAGTTTAGCTACAAAAAACACAATATATATACACATGCATATACTTTTCACATGACTAGGGCTGGCTCAAGCCTAAAGCATACTGTCTTATTTATTTTATGTTATTATTTTTATCTTTAGTTAATTTTTTTATATTTAGATTGATTTATCTTTGTTCAAACAAAATGAAACAATAAAAAGACATAGGCCAAAAAATAAAATTATAATAAAAAAGACAATAAAAAAAATAAGCTAATACATCAACAGCGACTTCTAACCTAACATAATGAAACAAGCAAGCCATTAAGAACAAGTAACTGGAAGCCCAAAGGTCATATTTAGAGTGCCAGATTACAATATTAGATTAGACTATTAGTTCAAAAAACAATAAATTTCTTAATTCTATATTTGTTTATTAAAATAATAGTAGAACTAATTATTCCTGATGATTTCTAAATCTCATGAATTAGGGGATAATTAGTCCCATGAAGGGATGGGAAACATAATATCAGGATAACAAGTTCTATGGACTAAATATAAAATTACTTATTTACCCCCGTATATAAACCTCAAATTGAATGACCTAGTTATTTTTGTCTGCTCTTGGCCTTCCATTCACCACACTCAACAACCCTAACCTCAAATATCTATCGGCGGTCTAAGGATTGGGTTCCAGGGTCCCGAGATTTAAGGGTCTGGGGTCCCAGAAGTCTGGTAACCTAGGGGTCCCAGAGGTCTGGCGTATGAGATCTCAGGGGTTTGGGATCCTAAGGGTCCTGGGTACCAGGGGTTCTGGGGTTTGATATCTCGGGAGTTTAAGGACTTAGGGAGTCTAATGGTCCCGTGGTCAGGGACTACAAGGTCCAGGGGTTAGGGGTTCGAGGATCAATATATATATATATATATATATATATATATATATATATTACTAGTTGGGGTAGTTGTACTACGCACAGTCATTATATTTGTGGCGCTATTAATTAAATTTGTTTGGAGTTAGAGCTTGCTTAGAAAGGAAAAATGAACAGTAACAATTAAGGTAAGGATGCTTTATCCCGTATGATGACAATTAATTGTTCGGGCACCACCAACACAGAAGCAAAGACCACCAAGCAATTCTAATGGGGCCAACTAATCTGTCCTGTATTATTTTTCCTTTTCTAAATTTCAGTTTTGTCTTCTCCTAATTTTAATAACATTAGATTGCTAAACTATGATCCACATAGCTCAAAAGCAAACAGAGAAAGTTAGGACAAGCTCCTAAGATATTAAGTGGTGGCAAATGGTTGGAAATTTAGTGAATTGATGATATGTACAAGAAGACAATCTCCATTCTGTAATGAGTAGACAGAAAAAAAAAAATACAAAAACAACAAACTGATACTGAAAATTGAGTGGTCCTTAGACCGCATTAAATTGAGCAACGCAGAAATAATAAAATGACCAGTCTAATTAAATTTGTTTGGGCTTAGAGCTTGCTTTAGAAAGGAAGAATGATTTTAAGTATTTAATAGGACATTTATGTAGATGAAAATGCAAAATTATGAGGACTTTTTAACTTTTTCATGGAGTATGCAACATAGACAAAATTAGATGCTTCAATGTTCATACCATAAAAAATAAATGTCAAGGAATTAAATGTGGCAAATACAGGGGCTTTATAGAATTTAGCATTGAGATAGTGGGTTCACAAGTTGGGGAGCTTCTATATTTGTAATTGAAGTTCTATATTTGTAATTTTCTTTTCAAATACCAGCTTCTAAACCTAAAAGCAAAATCACATTGCAATACAAATGCACATTTTCACAAGTAGTGCCACACAGCCACACCAACATTCGAGTAACACAAGGTTTGGAAATAGTGGCGGTGGAACCCAACATCTGTATCGGAAGCCATCAATTTCTAGTTAAATAGAAATAAATGCACTGAACTTCTACCGAAGGGAATAATGATAGGATGAGAACAACCTTTGAAGCCAGATCGAACGCCAGTACAAAGTTGGTAAAAAATATGGTATGACCTTTCTCCGCTGGTGAGTTGAACCACTCTTAGCTGCACAAAGAAGAAATGATATGCTTTTAAACTGGCATGTGTTGATTGATATAACCCAGGGGAAAAAGAACGAAAAAGAAGAGTTCAAAATGGAACATCTTACCTTCTGAAGCAGAGTAATGGAATTGCAAATATTTTATCTTGCCATCAGCTATTTCTTGCAGAGGTTATTCATGGAAATAAAGTAAATTCTCCATTTATGAATTATACAGATTTCAGACTCCATTGGACAGATATATATTTATATGGATTTTTCTAAAAACACTACATTAATTGTATTTGTTGAAAAATACAAGTAAATACAAATGCTCTGGATAAAAGTAGGATTAGGCATAACTAATGTTATATTTGAAAAGTGTAATATTAAATATATGACCCACGTCATATGAAAATGGGAGAAGTTTATTCTAAAAGTATGAAAATCCAAGAATTCACCTTGATACCCCAATCATATTCAGGCCCACAAGGATTATGACCTGCACTCGTTATGATACCACCATTGCCTATAAAAATAGACTTCTTTTATTGGAACAAGGAAGGGTTTGACATGGGTCCAGATGATAAAAGCAAAAGAAAAAATGCACACATGTTCACGTTTCTCTTCCGTATTATAACAGAAACAGCTGGTGTGAACATAATACCCTCCCTGCAACCATGATATTTCATATTTAGTTTTCCCAACCAAAACTCATAAAACTCAGAAATCATAACCAAGTCACAAGTTGGTTATATATATGAGTGTAGACTATAAAGTGGTAGTAAAATGGTTGTAGTACAATAACAAGAGAGTTCGAAAAGGACAATGTAATTCACCACGAGAACATGAAAGACGTCAAATAAACCAATCCATTTGTTTTGAAATGCTTATTTTGCTATTTGAAATGCCTTTGGTTGCAATAGCTGCACCATCATCTGGAGAATTCCAGGATGTTGAAGGAGAAATTGAAGAAATAAGGAGAGCTAGGTTAGAATGCCACCAAAGAACTCAGGAGTGTGTGGTATGTGTTCCCTGCCTCAGGATGTATCTAATTATGTCATGCCAGTTTTACACTAGGCATGGTGGCTACTCTGGTATCAAATGTTTCAAACCATTGGATAGAATTCACCATTGAAAATCAGCTTATAAAGGGAGGGTACTCAAGTGGCTTATATATACATGAAGAGTCTTCTATTTTAATTAATATGGGACATGATCATAACACTGTCTTTTATTTTAATCAATGCGGTATTATTTGGTTTTATTTAGTTAGAAAAGAGTAAGAATCTTTTTTTCTTTTTGGTGGTTTTTTTTTTCTTACAGATGCCTTCCATTAAGAGGAGCTGCAAAGTAATGATTGAATACATAGGATGACTGCAATAAAAGGAAACGACATAAATGTCAGCCTCATGATTGGAAAAGGCTAGCAACTTAAAACAAGAGCATATGCTTCATCAGGTTCATTGCATAGCGGATTCGTTTAAGGAATCCCTCTTGTAGTCTGTCATTCAAAAAATCCTAAATCCAATAGAATTTAACACCCATGAGTAATTGAAAATTCAATTGTAGGATGATCCAGTATATATAAAGCTGAATTTTCAGGCCACAAAAAGTAACTAAATCTATAGACAAACACACAGATGGAGAAGGATATATGGTCATTATCCAACTGAAATTATAGCAAGAAGGGCTCATATAGCCTAACCCAAGTAGTCGAGACAAGCTTTGTTGAGTTGAAACAAGGTTATATAAAAAAAAAGATATATAGATGCAACCATAGATGTCCAAGTGGGTTGGATGGGGCAGCTGCCCCTAAGTTTTGGAAAAATTAAGTTTCTAAAAATCTTCATAATTAGTGTTCGTTTGGCAACCTGGTTTTAAGCTGGCTTTTTGACTTTAAGCCACTTTAAGTCAAAAGGCCAAAAGGCAAATATACTAAAAGGTAGGCATTGAAAAATGAGACTTTTTGACTTTTTGAGCTTTAAACCGGTAGTAAAACGAAAGCTTATAGTCGTATTAGTCCCAAATATTTCAAGATTGCATAGGTTCACCACAATGACTTTTTTGGAAATCTAATTGCCCTCTAAATTAAAATCATTTGTCTATCCCTGAATGCAACCTCATACAAACACACACGCACGTGTATGCTGCAATCATGGATATTGCATCAAAGGACTAAGAATTTTGCTTACCACATTGATTTTAAGAGGTCCATCTGGTCCGAAAGTCTCAAAGCCTTCTCCATATTCAGCTCCAATTGCCTAAAAAGCACAAATTCATATCGGCAGTGCATATTCGTAATTTTAGAAGCCTTAAAGATCGTCTCTCACTTTCCCGTGAGCAGACAACAAGTTTTCCTGAAAAATACCAGTATTTTCATGCAAACCAAAAACCAAACAGAAACAGGTGCGCATAAACAATACAATTTAATAACGACAATACGAACAGAAATAACAACAGTTTATTCGCCATAAAATTCCCTGCTCATTCACAGCTATAGGATCTTGGGAAAGATTCGTCATTTCGAAATTGGGAAAACACAATGGAAATCGCAGCGGCTTTCCACCACTTCTGGCGATTTCGATTCCCAAACCGCAATGAAAACCAAAACAAAAACCAAAAAACAAACCTCCGGCGATTCGACGCGCGACTGGGAATGAATCCCAATGATTTGCAGATGAAATAGAGCTCCGGCGAGTGCGTATGCGATTGCAGATTCAAGATTCGCGAGGTCCACCCAGATGCAAGATTCGCAATGGTCTGGGGAGAAAATAGGGAAAACAACAGATCAAAAAATGCCGCAGTCAAAGTCAAATGAAAACCCTCGAGCCAACAAATAAGTTGGCAACCAAAACCCCAAATCGATAATCAAGAGCCGAAAGAGAAGAGGAGCAAGATGCGAACCTACTGAAATACCTGTTGGATGTGGAACACAAAAAAATCGACGATGCTGATGTTGAAATTTGTAAATTTTATTGGTCATTGAAATTCAAATTTCAATAGCTGGATCAATTACAATTGAATTGGCCATTCAATTGCAATTGAAGCCTGAAAATCAACAGTCATAAGTAACTATTGATTTTTAGGGAAAAACCCTCCATAATGAAAGGGCTTGTTATATTCTTCTCTCAGAGAAGAGGAAGAGACAGAGTCTCAGAAGAGGAAGAGGAAGAGACAGAGAAGAGGAAGAAATAGAGCCAGGAGCTCTGAGGGTCAGCCTGGAATTCAATATCCATAAGTGGCAATTGAATTTTTTGTGACAATTAAATTCTCTGTAACCCATCTCCTTCTTTCGGAGCTATATAAGGGTATTCTCCCAACAAAAGGAAGATACACTGAACTATTGAGAACAGAACGGGATTGAGATACAATTCTCAGGTTACGGAACAAGCTGCAAGAGAGAGAAAGACAGACGAAGAACGTTCATAGCCGATCCTTGGTGGTGTTCCGAAAATCGTGGAGTCGTTTTATCCTGGGAGAGTGACGCATGTGGAATACCTACAACACCCTCGGTAGGCGGAAAATCATTCTTAAGGAAACTGCGATTGCAGGACTAGGTTTGCAAATTCCATTTATGTTATTCCTGTTATTTCATTTTCTGTAATTTCAGATTACTGTAAATTGTTAAAAGTTTAATAAATATGTATTTTCTGGATCCCGAGCATGTATTTTATTTTGGCGTTGGATATTCTCCCAACAAACTTAAGAATGATTTGGTTTTGAAAACCTGCTC
>JAOTRH010485532.1:0-24884 GCA_034768845.1 Heliamphora exappendiculata
TCAACTTAAATAAAAAATATTATACTAAATAATAAATATTTATATTACTTTTACTTTATATAATATAAATGAAGTAAGGTATATACATAATTTAAATAATACATTCAATAATAATAATAAATTATAAGATGATAAATTAAAGAAAATAATTAAAAAAAACAAGATAAAGATATAAATAAAATTTATAATGAAATTTTAAATACCAATTAAAGTAATAAAAAAATACAAATTGAAAAACAAAAGCGTGACCTCCACTCCAGTTGCACCGCGGCAAACACCTAATCCAGTCGAATCACAAAAACCAGCGGCAAAAACCAGTGGCAAACACCAATCGAAGCGCAACCTCCACTCACCAACGGCAAACACCTAAAAGTGCAACCTCCACTCGAATCGCAAAAACCAGCGCACAGCTCCTCCAATCCAGTCACAAAAACCAGTCGTCGCGAACACCATCGAAATCACCCAAATCCCAAATCGCAACTCCACTAGAACCCTCGATTTGAAGAGGAAGATGAGTTCGGAAGAGGGAAAGAGGTTTGGAAGAGGCGAAAGGAGTTCGGGAAAGCAAAAAAGGCACAGAGGAGTTCGAAGAAGACAAAAGAAAAGGCAAAAAGGTGAGTTCCCACTTCGCATTTGCAGTTGTCGTGCCGGGGGTTGTATCGTCTGTTAACGGCCGTTACAGGCCGATACGCGACTGATACTAGTTACGTAACGGGACTAACGATCGATACGTATGGGATTCTTTGTGCAATCGATACAACGCAGTGTATCCGAATTGGTACTCCAAAATACCGTTACGTAACGGCCGTTATTTAGAACTCTGATTACCATGAAGAAAGGCATTCTTAATATCAAGCTGATATAAAAGCCAAGAACGATTAACAGTAATAGAAAGCAGAATCCGAACAGAATTAAAGCAAGCCACCGGAGAGAAGGTCTCTAGGTAATGAACTCCATATGTTTGAGTGTAGTCTTTAGCAACCAAACGTGCCTAAAAACATTCCACAACCATTTGGAAGGTACTTTACTATATAAACCCACCAATAACCTGCCACGTGCTTCGTAGGTGTAAGTGGAGTAAATTCCCAAGTCTCATTCTGATAAAGAGCTATCATTTCTTCATCTATAACAAATTTCCATCCATAAATCGACAAAGCCTTCTTATACGTAGATGTAATAGAAATAGAAAACAAGGTAGTGGTAAAGAAATGAAGACAAAAGGGCAAACGATCATATGACACAAAATTTGCAATAGGGTGTTGTGTACATATATATTTACCAAAGCGCAAAGCAATAGGTAGGTCAACAGTATTAAAAGACAAGGAGTCAAGAACCTCTGTTGAAGAAGATGAAGTGGTCAAGCCATAAGAGACAATAGGCCTATCTCGAAATCGCTGATATATCTGCAAAGGGGGATTAAAAGAGGATGTAGGAGGTTAGGAGACCAGTAAAGGAAAAATAGGAGAAGAGAGGGACTCCCCTTGACGACAAAAGATGAGATCGAAAGAGTTGTTGACCCGAAGGAGCAAAAAACATAACAAACTCAAAGACGTCAACACTCACAAAATATCGACGAGACTCAGGATGATAACAGCGATATCTTTTTTTAGTACGAGAGTACCCGAGAAAGACATATTTACGAACCCAAGGAAATAACTTATCATGACCGGGATCAAGCACATGAACGAAAGTAGTACACCCATAAACACGAGGAAGGAGAGAAAAGTGAGGAGAATTAGGGTACAACATGGACAAAGGGGATTGTTAATCAAAAACAATAGATGGCGTGCGATTAATGAAGTAACTTGCAGTAAAAACGACATCACTCCAAAAATGTTTGGGTACCTGGGCATAAAATAATAAAGTGCAAGCAATATCTAACAAATTACGGTACTTACGTTCAGCAACACTATTTTGTTGAGAGATGTATGCACAAGTGATTTGATGAATAATACCACGATCAGCACAAAATGTATGAACAGAAGATTGCATGTGCTCTAAAGTATTATCAGACCTAAGAATCTTAATACGCTTTCCAAATTGAGTAAGAATTTCATTATAAAGCATGGAAAGAGCATAAGGTAATTTAGATATATGTTTCAACAAAAATAACCAGGTTATACGAGTTTAGTCATCAACAAAAATAACAAAATAACAGTATTCATTAGTACTCAGAATATGAGATTGACCCCAAATATCTGTATGGACAACAGTAAAGGACTCAAACTAACTAGTACTACTACGAAGAAAAGAACTATGGTGATGTTTGCCTAACTGACAAGTTTCACAATCAAAAACAAACAGATGACTCAAATCAGGAATAGCCAACTTAAGTTTAGTCACAGACGGATGGCCTAAACAAAAGTTCCACTGAAGAGGAAAAATCGTTGCACTCAAGGTAGATGGAATGCGAGAAGCAAAACTAGGAGCAGTATCAAGATAATAGAGCCAATTCTTTTCATGCCCCGAACCAATCATCTTCTTAGTCTTGAGGTCCTAGAAGACACAAGAAGTAGGAAAGAAGGTTACTGAGCAATGTAAAATTTTAGTTAAGTGATTGACAGAAAGTAAATTAAAGGGAAAATGAAGAACATAAAAACTGGAGGGTAAGGTAAAAAAGGAGACGGATGAAGAACACCTTGAACGTGGACACGTCGAGACGAACCATCCGCTAAGACAATATAATGCTCAATAAAAGTCAAATTAGAGAAAAAAGAGGAATTACCAGAAATATAAGAGCTGGCACCAGAATCGAGGATCCAAGATGGAGGAGTAATGGCAGCACACGTAAGATTACATGAATTCACTAGCGTGGCAGTAGAAGAGGAAGGTAGGACAGTGCGCAATGTCTAAACGAACTCGCTAAGTGTAACAGTGAGGGCATCATCTGGTTTACCATGTTTGGCCCAACAACAAGGCTCATTATGATTAGTAGCATTACAAAAGTCACATTTCTTATCTCCACGGTAGCTATCACGACTACCACCGCGAGATACACCACGAGAGCCTCGACCTCCACGGCTACCATGACTATATCCCCTGAAGTTGCCATAACCCTCACTGTTAGTAAATAAAGCACAGGATTCAGAAATAGAAGAAGAACCAGATGTAGCCAGTGAGCGACCCAAGGAAGAACGTATAAGCGAGAATAGGCATTAACTGCAATAGGTAAGGGGTCTCGTTAGCAAGGATCTAATCTTTAAAATCACAGAGATCAAGATCCAACCCAGAGAGTAAAGAGGCGATCATGAAATCCTCCCAATGCCGCTTTTGTTGTTGTACATCAGTAGTGAAGGGATGATGTTGTAACAATTGATCCCACAAATTCTTAAGCTGAATATAGTACTCAAATAGAGGCTTTCCAAATTGCTTGAGCGTGAAGATCTGCTCATATAGCTCATATACCCATGAAACATTATTCTGGTTTGAAAAAGAATTAGCAAGGGACATACTTTCAAAAATCGACCGTTACCGTTACTTACAGGTTTCGGTGCCTCTCGTTACCCGTTAAGGTCAATTTAGCAGTGTAATAAAAAATCTCATATGTAAAGGCCGTTACAGTTGCCGTAAAAGCCGTTACGGCGGAAAAAAGGCCGCAAAAGCCCGTTACGATCGTTACGGTACAGCTATGGTACTACTACAGCAGTTAGAGCGACTACAGTAGCTTTTCAAACTGTAAATCAATTGAAATTATTTTTTGGCGCAATTTCTTTCACTCTTTTCGTTAAGAAAGTTTTCATATCAATAAAAAATCTCATATTTACCTGAGTGAAGCTTAATTTGCAAAATTTACAGAATTCTTGGTATTTTTTGGCATTTGAAAATGAAAAAAAAAATATTGTTTTGGTGAATTTTTTCAAAATCTATGCAAATAAAATTAGCATTTTTAGATCTTGTTTGTTATAAGTTAGATTCCTATATTTAATGTTGTATTAGTTTATAATTATATTTTAAACTTTTTAAAAAAAAATACTTTTCAAATTACTTGTTCAATGCCTATGCAAAGTTGCAAACTAAGTTTATAATATTTAGAGTTTGATTGTTGGAAATTAGGTTCATATATTTAATGTTTGACTACTTTTTTATTTTTCTTAATATCTACTCAAAGTAAGTTTAGAATATTTAGATCTTAATTTTTTAAGTTAAATTCATATATTTAATGTGTAATTACTTTTTATTATTATGATTCATAAATTCAAAAAAATAGGTTTTAAAATAATTGTTTCAAAATCTATATAAATAAGCGTAGAATCTTTAGATCCTGGCTATTTTATATTATACTTATATATTTAATAATGTATTTTTTTTAAAAAATATTTTAAAATTACTATAAAAATTAAGATATATGTTGAATCATGTCTAAAAAGTACACAAAATTTACCAAAACCACTTCAAACTCTAATAAATATAATTTTGGAAGAAAAACTTCATATTAATTAAATTTTAGTGACTTATGCGAAAAATAATAAAATTCACGACTCTAGTTACCGCTATCGTTACGCTACGGTCGTTACACCCCAAAACCGTGCCACCGCCACCGTTACCGTAACAACAATCGCTACCTCTATTTAAAACTATGGCAAGGGAACCAAAGTTGTTTGGACGTATCACAAAACTCCACTGTTGTAGTAATATGAGATTCTAAACCATGCTACAACCATCCCATAACAATAGAATCAATAGTCCCCCAAGTAGAGATATTGGGATCACGGTTGGTTGGAAGGGGGTCCATGATGTATGTTAATCGTTGTTTGCATTTGAAAAAAATTTAAATGCATGTGCCAAGCTAAATAATTAACATCATTTAGCCGTTTAGAGGTCGCACATATGGGCAAATCATCATCCTTAAAATTGAGAGATTTGACGTGAGTCATAGTAAAGTACTCCAAGACAACACAACAAGAACAATAACCCAATGTGGTATAGATCGAAGCGATAAACCAAAGAAGAAAAAACCAAGAGTAAGTAGGTACCAAAGAAAGGATCTTGAAACCAAAAACAACTCAAAACAACCCAAAAAAAGACAATCACACATAGCAGCCACAGGGAAGGGTCACCGAAACCCTAGAAATCGACCAAACTAAGCACAAGCGCAATCGAATGGAGCGAAACACCTCAAATCATGAGGGAAAAGATTGAACTTAGGTTGCCGAGCACTGAACGACAAATCTAAAGCCAAAAAATAAAAATCGGCGACCAACAAAGAAGTCGGCGCCTAGGGTTCGTTGCCGCAAAGACTGGTGATGCTCAAATCTGCTTCAATAGTGATCGAACAAGCCAAACGATGATGGTAGATAGGATTGTGGGATCCCTTTAAGAAATTTGAACAACCAAAGACCAGATTTGGAGCTTTAATCAACAACTCGCGATCTATAGGGTTCAAAAAAATGCCGAAAATCCTTCCATAAATTGAAATAATCATCAGATAGCTTCAAAATCTTTTACAAAAATCACCATAAATCTTAAAAGATGCCGAAAATTTGATCAGAGCAAACGACGGCAACGTCGGCCCATACGGATGATGACGTCATACTAATGTCATCTGTACAAGACTGACGCCAGCCCTTCTGGTTGACCCCGAATCAAGTCTTAAATATTCCCAGCATGTTCCAGAGTGTAATCGGAAGGCTCTGATACCAAGTTGAGTTATAAATTAGCAATTTAAGGTTAAGGAAGAAAGGGAAGAAGAGTGAAGAATTAAGAAGAATATTATTATGAAAAAAAATAATGAGACTTAATTAATAACATCTACACCACATCCGTATTTATATAAGAGGCATTACTATAATGACAAAACGGTCCTAACAGACATAAGTAATTATTTAACAATTTTAATTCAGCGTCTATATATGTTTGTCTAATTTGTAGAAAGTATAAATAACACAAAAATTTCAGATTGTCCTCCACATCATTGTAGTTTATCTTACTGTGGGCCGACATACACACCTCCAAAGTCCTCATTGACAATAAATTGAACTTACCTTCACATTCTAAGAGCTATTTCTTTTTCATTTTTTCAATTTTATAATGCTGTTACATGATTTAACAATGCTCCATCTTTGTTTTTTTTTTCTTTTTCTCCATAAGATTCTTCAAAGGAAGACAAACCCAAACGGCGGAACCCAATTGAAGGCCTTGAACATGACTGCATCTCTCTACCAATTTTTAGTGAAACTTCTAAATTTCATATGAAATAAATCCACCAGACAATTGGAAATCTCCACCGTTCTCCACCATATTACAAAAGAGTATGCAAGTCAACTTTGTGCAAGTACATCTATTCTAAAGATTTTTCAAATATCTACGCTCTCCTATAGGCAACTGTTTTCTGTCATCTACAGCAAAAGGGAAATATTTATATTAGAACATTTTTTCTACAATGTTGAATGCCCAAGCAGCATATAACACACTGAAAATGATAAAGGGACAATTGCACACAACACCCTAACCTTGTTTAGTTTTTGGGGAGTCTAACTCATGACCCGACCCATTCCAAAGGCATCATGGTTTAAAATTGATTTTTTGTGAGACTTAGTCCATGGAGCGGAGGTGAGGGCCATTAGTTTTGGGGCTTTATATTTGTTGCTTCTGTTAGGGTTTCTTAACCCTTGTTATATTGTTCCGCCTCTTCTCATACTAAAATCTGCCGCAACTCCATAGAAAAAACCCTAATTTTGGATGAACCGCGTAAAATCTCGTCTTTTGTGTGTGATTGCATTCTTTCTCGTTTGTTGTTTTCTTTTTCTGCCGTAACAAGTATAATATGCCCAAAAATGTATGTGACACGTGCATGTGTGTTTATCAGTTTTTCAACAAATGATTGTTCAATCTTTTGATTTCCCCGTATAGATTTTTTCATGTTTTTATTTTGATTCTGATTGTATCTACACACCTTTTTATTCTATTCGGGTACAGGACAAAAAAACAGAATGGAGCTGGAAAGGTCAACTAACCAAAAATTAACTATTCGTATTACGACCATAATAGTGATTAGCGACAGCAGAATCAAGATTTGTCCTAAACGATGGCAACATTACTCTAAAGTTAACAACACAGATCAAACCTTTAGAGTACAGGTTTGGAAAAGGAAGAATGCCAATGTAAACCACACCAGCAGAGATCACAGGCATTACTTCAGCAGAGACCACTAAAAAATGCAGTTGGTCAAACACAAAACGTTTCAAGTACTTTAAAGTTATAAAATTCAGGAAACTTACTATTAGGGAGATTACTGTAATTTGGCAGATTAGGGGCATTTCAGCAATTTTGCATTCTTTTTGGAGTCTAGTTAATAGAGCATAGTTGATATAGTATTTGGTTGTGAATTTCATCAGCTTCCACACTCATTTGGAGTTTACATGGGTCTCAATTAGTCTATAAGTTTGAATTTGGCAATCTTTTCTCATGAGGAGAAATAAAGCATGTAAAATGAAATGAACAAATAGCAATGGCCAGTGTGTGCAAAAGGATATCTACCATATACAATGGGCAAATCTTGTCACATGTTAGAACATACCAAAAAGGCATTACAACTGATTGTCAGAAGTTTGACAGGGTACTGGCTATAAATGACACTGTTTCAAGGGATCCTACATACAGGAAAATTAAGGAACCCAGGTTATACGTAACAAATGCTTAGCGTAGTCTGTAAATAGCCAAAGAGAGAGAAAAGGAAAAATGAGGTCGGTGCATGAAAACGCAAGGCCTAGATACAGTGCAAATCAAGCCTTTTTGACATAAAGAATTTGTTCTCAAGTTGTTAGTATCAAGTATCAAGTATCAACTAGTGTAGTTTCTTTTCCCTTGTTTGACCATAAATAATTTGTTAGTATCAAGTAACAAGTATCAAGTATGAAGTAGTGTAATTTCTTTCTCTTTTTTCCTCTTTACAATTGGTGCTAAGTCACAGCAAGAGAATTGGGACTAGTTCACCAAGCAGGAGCACTTGGAGATGGAGCAAGTTGTTTTTCCAACATCCACTAAATGCACTTTAGCATCAAAAAAGGGTATGTGCCCTCGAAATTAAGGTTTTAAGCCGTTAAGCCCATCAAATATCATTTTCTTGCACCCATTGACATCTTTAAGGAAATGTTCTTTCTTTTTGTTTGTCTCAATGAAGTGTACCAAGTCCAGAGAAACTTATGGTAGTCTGCATAGAATGGCAAACATGACGTAATCTTTGGTTCAATTGGATTCTAAATGAACACTATTGTTAATAAGTGGTCAATTTCTGAATTATTTTCTAATCCAATCTGCATATCAAGAAAGGTTAGTCCAAGTTATATTCTTTGCAAATTTCAGCATGCTGAATCTAATGTTGTAACTGAGTCAATGTTTAAGTCTTGATGATCCTGGTCCAAGCGGAATACCAACCGCACCACCAACATTCTTAGATGCAGGAGATATCGAGGGTAGAAAAAAAAAAAAAAAAAAAACTGTGTTTACTGTACCCAATAGAACAAATAGCTCGTTATGTTTATAGGCGGCCCACCCAGCTCAGACTGTTGCTACCATAAATTGGCTAGTTTTTAGGATGAGTTCAACTCCAACTGAACTCTTATAAGGTTCTCATGCTACCCAATCTGCATCCTTGAGCAGAGGATTTGATAACTTGATATTCATTTAGTCCCCAACGGTAGCCATTCGAAGCTTAGACACGGGCTTACTCTTATTTCTGATGTTCCAATCCTAAATTTCATGAGCTTAATCTAATTTCATTAACCGCAGTGACTTTGCTGCCCCATGTGATTGTGCATAGCACTGATAGAAGTATTGCATGTCTATCCTTTTGTTGAACCGTAAACAACTTAGATAAGCAGTATTAGTTTGTGTCAGTGTCCCAACATCAAACACAAGACACAAGCAAGGAAAAACTAGATATGATAAGTTTATGATGACAACAAACATACCACATCAGCAAAAACAAAGTCAAGCTCCTTTGTGAATTTTTCTCTACGCCTTTCCAACTCTGCAGCAGTCTAGAGTGTAACCAAACAGATAAGAAGTAAGATGTAGAAGAAAACAAATACATTAGCTCTCCTACAAGTCAATTTCTAGGAAACATAATACTTTTGCATAAAAGAAATACAAAGAAATTATAAGGCCATAGAACTTTCACGATCAAACTTAAACGTTAAGCCGATAACCCATAGAAAATCACCAAATAAAAAGTGCACAATTCAATTTTGTAAATAAGAAACTGGTCAATTTTAGAAGCTGCAAACAAATTTTAACTTCAAATGAACAATACCATCAGGATGCAAATGCCAGGCTCTTGATAGCAATGAGTGTTATTCTGATAAAATGATAATTATAATTATGTGGAATTAGTTTAATATATATCATCTGATAAATCTCTGGATTGTAGCATCAACCTGAAGGACAAACATACTTTAAGAAAGCGTCTTTCATCTCATACTTCAAGTAAATATGTCAAGAAGAGTTAAAGAATAATGTACAGAAAAGTTATTCTGCCTTCTATATTTGGATAGCCCAGATTACCAGTTACTATGGAAAAGTAAGTCAAAGAATAATGTACACTTGCACAGCAAAAAGAAAGGAATTTAATCATTTATCTGGGATGGTTATGAAGAGAAAAGTTACTTGGCAACCATGGTGCAACTATTTATCCAAGAAACGCAACTGAATGCTATTTCAAGCCAACACAACATACAAAAATATTAGCAAATTTGAGAAAAGGATCGAGCCCAAGATAATCTAACATTAGTACTCTGGGATAGGAAATAAGAAAGGCCATAGGAACATGGAATTTTCCAGCTCATTTCATTTGTAAAACACATTCAATAATCCCAGTCTCATTGTTAAAGTACAGCTTGGATGGGCTGTTATATATATTGTACGTTGTTATATTTGGCAACCAAATGGGAAACCTAGTCCCACATCGGAAGTTGAGAAAATCTTTCCCAAGTATATTAATAAGAAATTGTGAGATGATAATGTGTTAGTGTGAACACAAGAGATAGACTTTTATCCCATGTGTTGCACTGGAACGCACACGCGCCTGGACTATAGGACGCTAGTGGCCCATTGTTGGCACGTGATGCTAGATGCAATCATATGGTGGTGTAATTTTGTTATGATACGCTAAGATACACAAGATTATGTTTTTTTCTTATGTCAGTTATTAATAGAAAAAAATTCAAACGAACAGACAACATAAAAGTTGTGTTGGTTCAATTCGTAACATTTCATTGTCTTTAAAAGGCCATGTTTCGGA
The DNA here is from genome assembly GCA_034768845.1 of Heliamphora exappendiculata. Classification (NCBI taxonomy): domain Eukaryota; kingdom Viridiplantae; phylum Streptophyta; class Magnoliopsida; order Ericales; family Sarraceniaceae; genus Heliamphora; species Heliamphora exappendiculata. The sequence goes on from JAOTRH010485532.1 coordinate 10,238, forward strand.
TTAGATTATTATCTTCAAGTTTTATTATACACTTGTTAGTTTACAATTTCGTGGAGAATTCTAATAAAATCTCCATAATTTCTCTCTGTGGATTTTCAGACCTTATTATATCCTGGAGGCTATTTTACTAGGAACCTGTATAGAAAACTCAATTCGAGTGGGGTAAATTTGCCTATAGATAGCAATTTTCGCGACTCAAAGCCTTTTTCTTTGTTCCTACTTGTTCTATTTTTCCTAACACAGGTGGCCTCACCTCCCCTTCTATATGGCCTGCCAAATGATGAAATGAATTGACAATTGATAGGATTCAACTATGAAAATGGATGTTGCTTGTTATCCCCCAGTAATGCTTCTGTCCTAATTGTTAAAGCTCTGCTTTCAAAAGGCCCTTTGTTAAAATCTTATAACAAATGCTTCTTCCCTAGTTATCGAGCACTATATTCTATGTATGTTTGTGCACCTTTTCAATTAATTTTGTTTACCTCTCTATGTATAAGATGTGGCTGCATACGAGGGGCATGTTAGATAACGCGACATACATTATTAGAATTTAGACCCATTTCCTAACATGTTAAGCTTTTGAGACAATAAGTGACCACCTTTGCCATACTCGATTTCAGAGTCATTCTATCAACTTCCCACAAGGTGTAACAGATAGAGAAAGTTCCAAGAGTAACATAAATTTGAGATATTGAATTATTAGATGCCACCGACTAGTTTTCTTTTGTGTAAGTAGTCCATAAATTTTAAAATATAAACAAAAATGAACACTTTGAATCCCAAAAAAAAAATAGAAAAAAATGAGGTCCTATTTGGTTCAACTTCTAAAATGATTTCTTCGAAGCAAGTACCTCTTCTCTCTCAATTGGAAAGAGATTTGAGTGCTAAACTCCCTTTCAAGTGCCTTTCTTTTTGTAGTTGCCAGTAAATAGAAATATCCTTAGAGAACAATTTGAGTCATAGAGCATTTTTATCCCAATGAAATGCAGTTTATGAAATGACACTATAAATCACCTGATTACGCATTGTGGAGTGGCTACTGCCTAGGGAAGTGAGAATGCTAATTCGGACATGTTTGGAGTACCTTTGGCATTGCAAATGCTAATTAGGACATGTTTGGAGTACCTTTGGCATTGCACAAGTCAATGGCAAAGTTACACAAGTTGGAGAGCGTATAGAAGACATGAGAGGAAACAAAGGTATGTTTGGGAAAGGAAGCAAACTCAACTCAAATAAGCCTCCTTCCAACTATGTGAAGTTTTAGCCACATGAATGCTTCACAATTTTCCTCAATTAAGGGCCACGATTTCAGTAAAACCATAAGTTAACATATCTTTCTTAGTTATCTCAACCCAAGTTAATTAAATCTCCCTAGATTGCTAGCATTACCCTCAATTTGGCCAGTTTTGTGATATCCCATCCCATATTGGTGGAAGATGAAAAATATGTATGGTATATAATGAAACAAGTAAACTACAACTAATAACTTGGGTTTAAGCTTTTGAACCGCATTGTTAGGCTCTTTATTCAAGTTATTAAGACAGTGGTCCACTTGAGTCGTTACAAGTTTTACTCTTCTAATTTGTTCACTTGTCTTTGTTGTATATGAGCAAACTTGTTAGAGTTATTTCCATATTGTTTATTATTTCACTATTGTCTAAGAGGGGTATATTTGCAATAGTCCGCTTCAAACATAAGATAAGTTATAGTGTAGTGTTTCATCACTGAACCCTATACTTTTTCCTCTCTTTCTCATTCTACTACTTTTCTATTCCAAGCCCTATTTTCAACTTGGTCTTAGAGCATATATTGATTTAAATTGAACCTTCACACACTTAAATTTATAGAAATCATCATAGAGTTGCCTAGGGGAAGAAGTCTACAGTCTTTAGCTTGCTGACGTCAGCATTGGAGGACTAACATCATGATGACATCATCACGTGATGACGTCGAACACCAAAGCATACCTCTCCTTAATCGTGTCCTTGAGATGTGATTTATGGTATTTTGCTGAATTCTTTGAAGCCATGTGGTAAGACTTCTATTTTTGGAATGTTTTTCAAGATTTTTATACTTATTTTGTAGATCTGGTTTTTGGGTGCTTTTTCGGTGGATTCAATGCTCTAAACCTTCTTTAAGGGTGCCAATCTACTTGATAGAAGGGCTGTAGGGGTGTTTTGATTCAAACCCATTACTTTAGGATTCGTTTTCTTGTTTGTGTTGTTTGCCTCCGGGCATATATCTCCTGGCTCTAATTCTTGTGATCCCCTTACTACTATTTGAGTGAACTTTTTTAGAGTAGGTGAACTTCTCTTCCTCTATCTTTTACAACTACCTTAGCAAATTCAGGTAACATTGCATGTGTGGCCAATTTTGTTGTTCCTTAGATTTTTGATTCAAGAGCTAACTCTCATATATCTCGCAAATCCTCTCCTTTCTTTAACTTAGCTCCTGTTAGGCATTATATTATTTTAGCGGAGGGGTCTTCTCGACTAGCTCTTAGTAAAGGTTTCTTTAGCCTACTGCTTCCTTATCTTTGCCCTCTAGTCTTTAAGTTCCTTTCCTTTTAATTTACTCTCAGTTGGCTAATTAACTAAATACTTACATTGTTCCTGACCTTTAGTCCTAGTTCTTGCCTACTTTAGGACCTCACAATCTAAAAGATAATTTGTTCGGGTATAGGAAGGATGATCTTTATGATTCAGATACAGGTGGCATTGTTCCACCCACTTCATCTTGCATTGAGCGCCACAGTTACTCCCTTTCAGAGGCATTTCTGTTTGGCTCACCCATCTCTGGCAAAACTCAAGTTAACTATTCCTACAGTGAATCATATCTCTAGTTTAGAGTATGAAACTTGTCAGCTTGGAAAGCACCATCGTAGTTCCTTTCCCAGTAGTAGTTATAGTCATCAAACTAAGTCTTTATATGTCGTTCACACGGACATTTGGAACCATTCCCGTACTCCGAGTGTGTCTGTGTCGGTTTCTCTTACTTTGTTATCTTTATGGATGATTACATGCTTATGACTTGATCGTTTTTTATGAAAGACATATCTAAGTTACTTTATGTTCTTTTTAATTTCTATAATGAGATCCTTACTCAATTTGGTAAATACTCTTGAATATACTCAATCTGTAATTGATTCTGTTTGTGATGCTCGCTGTATTATTCATCAAACCACTTGTGCTCATATTTCTCAACAAAATGGTTAGCCGAGCAAAAGCATCGTTATTTATTAGATGTTGCTCGCACTCTTTTATTCCATATGCAGGTATCCAAACATTTTTGGAGCGACCATGTTCTCATTACCTGTCATCTTGTTAATCGCATGCCTTGTGAGACCCTGACCCGTTTTCTTTTTCGGCGTTTTTATACGCGCGTTACGTGTTTTCGTTACAGCATGTTTTTACTACTTTTGATGCATGATCGGGTTTAGATATGCATGCGAGGTAGGTTCCCGGGGCCGTGGGCCGTTGTGGTACGAATTTCAAAAAAAATTTTAAAAAAAATATTTTGGAGGCCTATAAATATCTGGAGTTAGATATTTTCAAAAAGATATTTTTCAAAACTTCTCAAGTAAGTTTTCCATTTTTTCTCTGCCTTCTCTCTAAGTTCTCGGGGCTCAGTTTTCAACGATCCAACAGCGGATTCTTACTTTTGGCACGGTGGGCTACGCAACCATCTGGTCAGATTTTGATTCCGGCTAAACTCGATTTTGCACATGGATCGAGGCGTCGAGTTTTGAACTCACCGAGGTAGTATTCTAGACCTATATGTTTTATAAGGGTGTTATGCGTAATCGGGTGTCTTTTTACCAGTTAGTTTGCTGTAGATCTGAATTTATGTTCAGTTGGGTTTTTGGGTTTAAAACCTACTTTTCGGCAATTTCGTGGATGGAATCGGGTATCGGGAGTTTCTTTCGAGGTCTTAGTATTAGGCCTGCATGTGTGTATGTTCGTGGGTGTTAGATTGGAGTTCGGAGGCTTCGATTAGGGGTTTTGATGTAAAAACCCGTAGATCGGAATCAAGTTCCGCCGAGGTTCGGTCGACTGAAGCTTGGATCTTGGGTTCGGTCGACTGAACCGAGGGGTTCGGTCAACTGAACCGTGTGTTTTAGCGTTTTGTGAGATTCCAGTAGGGTGTTCGGTTGACTGGAGGTGGGATTCGGTCGACTGAAGTTCTGGGCTGCTGGTTTTGTGATTTTGGTTGGGATTTTGGTTTTCAATTGGTGTTCTTTGGTATTCAATTGATTAATTTATGGGAATTAATTGGTTCAAATACCTTTGGATTCCTTTTGGGGTTCTGTTGGTTGTGTCGTGGTTTCAGGGGTCGTGTGGTAATCTCGTGTGTTCGTGTTGATGCCATCCACGGGAATAATGAGTTGATGAGATGTGGGTGTTTGTTATGCGTTGAGTGTATGGGCCCGTGGTTCCTTTCGGGAAAGGGTCTTGGGTTGTGAACCGTGAGGCTTTTGGATTTTTAGTCGGCCTTCGGGCTAGGCTTGGTTGTTATATATGGCTATGTGCTTTTATAACGGGCTTATGCATGTTATAACTGTAATTTATTCATGCATGAATTATGTAATGTTATTTACATGGCTGTCGATGGCGTTATATGTAATGTGGTTTATGCTTTAAAACCCTGAGTTTTATAGGCATGTATGTGGGCTCTAAGGAGCGAATGCATGTGGTGCATGTTGAGTGAGTCGCGTGTGTAATATGTGACGTAATTTGTGGTACGTAGTGATAGTACGTGGTTTTATGCATTCAAATCCTGAGTAGATTATGCATAGGTGTATGGAATGAGATAGGTGGTTATGTTAGCTCTGGCTGACAGTAATTACGTTAAGGTTACGACCCTTCGATTAAAGTCTGAGAAGATTACGTTAGGGTTACGACCCTTCGGTTAAAATTCGTAAAGAGCTGTTCGATAGGGCTACGGTCCCTCGGTAAAAGTCCGTAAAGATGCATTGACGAGGGCTACGGTCCTTCGGTGAAAGTCCGAGAAGATGCATGAATTGCATGAACTACATTATAGGACGGATAGACCAATTTTCAAATTGTTTTAAGAGTCGTGTGAATCGCGATCTAAAAACTGATTTCCAACTGTTTTCAAGACTCTTGTGAGTGAGTCAAAAACGTGGTTTGTATCATCGCTTTCCCGTTTACATGTGAAAACTGTTTTTAAGGCTTGAAAGAGAGTCTAAACCTGCATTTCGATTTCCTAGCATGTTTTGTTTATACTGCATGCCTGTCTAATTTCTGCTGAGCCTTGGCTTACGGTGTGGGATAAAATATTTTCAGGTACCGATCACACGAGCTGATTCGAAGTTGCTAGTTGGGAACGAAAGAGTTATAGTCTTCCTTTTTGTCTTTCTGTATTATGTATGCTTAATACATGTTTCTCGGCGTTAGAGTCTTGTAATGTATGCCGTTTGGCATTTATATACAATGCATGTATGTTTATTTTTGATAGTGTATTCTCGGGTTGGGTGTTGTGGTTGTTTGTTTATGAGTGTTTTACGTGGTCCGGAGTTTGAGGCGTGACATACCTTCTACAGTGATAAATCTCATTTTTCTCTTTTATCTCCTAATAAGTCGACGTTCTCTCTTACTTGTGTGCTTAGCTGTATGGCATTTGCTCAAGTTCTTAATCCTGATCATGATACGTTATCTCCAAGGTCTTGCAAGTGTGTTTTTTCTAAGGCACTCTTGTACGCAGAAGGGCTATCGTTCCTATCATTCAGAGTCTCGCAAACTATTTTTTGAGTCTACCCCATTCTTTTCCTCATCCAGTCTGCATCTATCTAGTGAGGTTGAGCCTACTCTTCTGATGCCCTTAAGAGTTGTTTCATGCTTCTCCCTTGCCTACTTCTCCTATGCAGGTATATCAGTATACACATGATCGAATGAGTGTCCCTTATACCCCGAATGAATCTTCTTCTCCCTTGGAGGTTCCTATAAATTCTCTTACTCCACATACTGACGATTTGCCTTCAGTTTTTTAACGACGTAAACATACTTGTACCCAACACTCAATTGCTCATTTTGTTTCTTATCTTCATCTATCTCCTTGTCTATGCTCCTTTCTTCAAACCTTGTCCTCTAATTTTGTTTCATCATCTTATGAGCACGCATTGTCTTTTTCTAGTTGGAAATATGCAATGGATGAGAAGATGAGGGATCTTCATGAAAATTAGACTTGAGAGCTTATTGCCCTTCCTCTTGGAAAACACACTGTTGGATGTCATTAAGTGTACACTATTAAGTATCTTCTTAATGGATTTGTTGAGCATTTTAAAGCACACTTGGTTGCTAGAGGATACAAACAAACATATGGCATTGATTATTTGGAGATTTTCTCTCTAGTTGCTCGTATTAATTCTTCCTACTTTCTGCAGCGATTTGTCACACTTGGCCTTATACCAACTTGATATAATAATTGCTTTCCCTCATGGTAATTTTCAGGAGGAGGTATATATGGACAACCTCCTAACTATGTTGTTCCTGGTAGTAAGCGTCTTGTTTGTTGACTGCAAAAGGTATTATACGGTTATCGACGCCTCCTCATGCAGTTTAATAGATTCAACACTATTGTACTTGAGTACGGTTTCGTTCTACTTTCTATCACTCTATTGTTGTTCATCATTCTTCAGTTGCAACCATTGTGTTAATTGTCTAGGTAGACGGTATCATTATGTCAGGTGATGACTCTCATGGTATTGTTGAGCTAAAACGCCATTTGGGTTACCAGCTTCATACTAAAGATTTGAGCCATCTACACTATTTCCTTGCAATTACGGTTGTTTGATCATGAGAAGGATGGTCTCTACTATTTAAATGTTGATCCAACATCTTTCCACACATCCGCTGCCTTGAGTGCTTGTGTCTCTCCTCATAAGTGGCATTTTCAATTGGGACACCTGACATTGGAAAAACTGAAATTAGCTATTCCTACTTTGGGTTCTATGTCTAGTTTAAATTGTGAGGCTTGTCACTTAAGCAAACATCCCCGTAGCTCTTTTCCTTCTAGTAGTTATGGTCGTCAGTCTGCATCTTTTGATGTAATCCATACTGATATTTGGGGCCCTTCTCGAACTTCTAGTACTAATAGATATTTCTATTTTGTAATCTTTGTTGATGATTACTCTCGCATGACTTGATTATTTTTAATAAAGAACCAATCTAAGTTGCCTCTTATTCTTACCAAATTTTAAAATGAGATTTTCACACAATTTGGCAAACGGATCAAAATTATTCGCTCTGATAATGCTTTGGAATATAAAGAACTAAACAACTAAAGAACAGAAAACAAATTTTAAACCTAACAATCTAAACTTAAAAACTCAATTTTTATTCATTCAAGGTCTGACTAATACATTGGATGACCAACTTATTTATAGGCTTAACACTAATTTTAAAAGAGAAACTTAAATCCTTGAATAAAGAAAACAATATCATATAATATCATAAATTAATTGAAAAAGAAATAAAATAATATCTAAATAAGATAATATCCTAAATAATATCTAAATATAATATCCTCATTCCATATGTTTACATTCCATATACAATCCGCATCATGCTGGGCAGCCGGCGATTAAAGAACTAAATAAGTAAAAAACATAAAATAAATTCTAAAATTAACAATCTAAACTTAAAAACTCAATTTTTATTCATTCAAAGTCTAACTATTACATTGGATGAAAAACTTATTTATAAGCTTAACCCTAATTTAAAAAGAGAAACCTGACAAGATCAGCGAAATAATATAATATTCTAAATAATATCTAAATCTAATATCCTAATTCCATATGTTGACATTCCATATATTATCCACATCAGGGGTAGAACTCGTAATGCATACCATCCTTTGTTTCATAGCCAGATCAGCGAAATCTATTGACAAGATCTCAATGAAACATATCCAACATTTAGCAAGTGATTGGAACTTAAAAGGAAAAAGAATTCAGCTGCCCAGCAAGTTGTAGCTTTAGCAACTTGAACAACATCAGTTGTGGTATTTCTGAATCAAAAATTCTGCTATGGTCATTTCCGAAGCATAAGTCAAAGAAGTGTATGAATAGCAAAATACCACAACAAATATAATTGGGTAAGCTAATTTAACAGAATTAATAACCGTTAAAACCATAGGATGCTAAATATGACAAATATTTCCCATCACTCACGCTGTCATGCATACTTGCAAATAGAAAATTAAAGCCTAAGTTAACAGATATGGTGATGATTCGCTGAAATCTCCCTCTCATTTGTGCGATTCTCAAGTCTCCCTCTCATCTATAGGCAAAACATGGATTCAACTCTGCAACTTATCAGGTAATCTGAATGTCCAATCCAAATCTGGAGTTTCTTTGATTCCTTAATATTGAACGAAATTGGCCTATCTGAACTATAGGTATTAAAATCATTCTGCCAACATCTTAAGCTAAATCAAAAAAGACATAGAATTATCAGTTTTAAAATTCTACGCACAATTTTACTACTATCATCCCATAACTACAATTTGGTGGCTGGTTTTTTTTTTTTTTTAATCTCAAATACGTTCCAATTCGAACTTTGCTCCATTGTGTTTCAACATGGACCAGATTCTTAGAAATATCTAGAAATTATCAAATTTTTGAAATACAATAAACATTATTATCGCATTAGTTTCACAAGCATACCATTTTTTACAAAGAAAGCATTTATGTAAGTAAAATCAAGAACAAAAAGCAGAAACCTTAGTGAAGATCCCAACACCACACTCCATGGCAACCTTGGCCAAGAAGAGATCATCCGCAAGCAACCGTTCCTTAAACCCGCCGAACTGAAGCAACCACCGGAACACGGGCGACTTCTCCAGCTCAAAGTACCTGAACACTATCGACCCCGGTATCCTCCCTGCTTCAATTGCCGCCGCCAAGTCCTTGGGAATGCTGTCCAAAGACCTCCCGACCTCGGCTAAAGCCAGAATTGCCTCCCCTTTGTTTCTCTCCCAAGCGTCCCCGTCTTCACCTCCACCTCCACCTCCACTGCCGCCAAAATCACCCCCTCCGTTTCCAATGGTGCCACCACCACCCCCGGAAAAGACGACCACCAACGGGGGACGACGGTTTCTGAGGGAATTTAGACTGAGTGGGGAAATGGAGAGGTTAGTGGTGGGGCTGGTGGTGATACGGCGGGTGAGGGTATTATGGATGCCAAGAGGACGAGGGTTAAGTGGTGGGAAAGGTAGAGAGCAAGAGGATAGGTTGAAAAAGGTGGCAATCGCCATTGGAGGGAGAGTTTGGTGGAGGTGAATCTCCAACCTCTCTCTCTCTCTCTCTCTCTCTGAACTTCTCTCAAAACTGTAGGGAGAGAGTGGGGAGTACTGAAGCAGGGACTGTACAGAAGAGAGAAGAGAGGAGAGAGAAGAGTCAACTCTCGGCTGGCTTTGGTTTGTTTGGTGGTGGAAACAAGTAGATAGTGAATGAGAATGCTCACCGAAGTTGACTCCTCATCTTCAAGTCCATAGGGTTGATTCTAAAAAATCTGCTAAATACACCCACCTAGAACCAGAAGAGAAAAGCAAAGCGAGCCCAACATATCACAAAAATAACGGGTGGAAGATAAAAATAAGCGTGAGCCACAAAATGGTCAAACCAGAAAAATGTAACCAATGCGCACAAAGAATGATGGGAGAGGGACAACGATGAGAAAGAAACATCACAATGCTATGGCTAGAATAAGGCAATCTATCAACCCCAATGCTATGGCTAGAATAAGGCAATCTACCAACCCCTTGAACATTTTTAGGCACATGCCAACATTAATAATGTAATAGTTATTAACTAAGCTTGAGTCACCATGTGGACGCATGTTAACAATACTAAGTCCATCATAGTATTTGTATACCACGAAAAAATAAACTTAACAACTAAAAAATTACGTAAAGAACAACAAAGCAAGCATAACATGGCACAAAAATGATGGGTAAAAGAAAAAAATGTGGTTTTAACAATGTAAAAATAGACAATGAAATTTCCATATAATTAAAATTTGCTTCAATTTAATTTTAAACAAATATAATATGAATTATCAAATTTTGGATGACTGTGCAGAATTTTTTTAGAGATGATAAGTTTCTTGAAAATGGACTTTTAATCGTTCTTTAACTTCTCAAGTCATTTCAAGGAGTTTTCTAAGTTGCTTAAACACTATTTTTGAATATCAATTTTTCTCTTAAAAACTCTTAATGCCGGTATTTAATAATAAATACTTGGGGTCTAAATACGGGAAGTTACATTCTAAAATTAAAAAAAATAACTAAATACACCTACTATAATTCCCTAACTACTATAACAAAACACAAATCCTAAAAAACAAAACACAAATCCTAAAAATTTGTTTTGAACGCGCACTCCTACCTTTTTTCTGTCGCTACTATCTTCTTTCTATTGAGCCTAAAAATCAAGATCTTTAGATGATACATATAAATCAGTTAATAAAAAATTTGGACGAACAAGTGTCAAAATATACTCCAAATTAAACTTTTTGATATCGAACAATAAAAAATATAAACTCAATATGACTGTGATATCTGGCAAAAATATAAATAAATAAATAATAATTATATGAATTAACTATAAAATATAAATAAATAAATAAATAATTATATGAATTAACTATAAAATTTCGGTTATAACCGATATAAAAATAAATAATAATAATTATGCGAATTAACTATAAAATTTCTGTTACAACCGTTATAAAAATAATTATAATAATAATCATACGAATTAACAATAAAATTTCAGTTAGAACGGTTATAAAAATAATTATAATAATAACTATATGAATTAATTATAAAATTTCAATTACAACCGCTACAAAATTAATTATAATAAATAATTATCATAAAAAAACTTCTGTTATGCTAATAATTATCACATTCTCGTTATATCAATTACCCACCTTAACGCCACACTTTAGCCAAATACAATTAAGATCATAACATTGCCGTTATAGCAATGTTATACCATTGCCCTATCACCGTTCAGCCAAACAGAAGTTATAAATTAAAGAAGAAGAGAAATTAAGGCCGGAGCAAAATCAAAGAAGGAAAAACAAAAAAACACAAAACCAGTGAGACCCGAGGCCATCGCAACCCACGCTGCCATCCCACCGCCAGACCTACCACCACCATCACCATTTCCGAGCCACCACCAGTATAACTCTCCCTCTCCCTGTTCTTCTCTCTCACGGGTTCACTCTCTCCTGCTCTCACTCTCGGCAAACACACCACCACCACCACTACCACCACCACCATCTCTCAGCCACCACCATCCACCACCCTTAACCACCCCGAAACCACCACCCGCCACCTCCTATGCACACCCATGGACCCAAACCGCAGCCAACGAACCAAAAACACCACCACCACGTACACACCGCCGCCACCAAAACCAACCACCGCAGCCACCACCGGCCACCCCAAACCACCTCAGAACCACCAACTCAAAAACTCTCCAGTGATATCCGGCCAGAATTTTAAAAATATAATAAATAATAATAAATAAATAAAATATTAAAAAATATTTTTATTATTTAATGAGAGGTTTAAATAAAAATATGTTACCGAATTAAATAGATCGTAATTAATAATCTATTCATGAATTATTCGTCACAAAAATAATTATACTATTTAATTATTATAATTGGCCCTTATAACATAATGGTTATAATAATTGATTAATTTATTTATTTTAAATAATAAATATTATTTTTGTTACAAAACTAATTATACTATTTAATTATATAATTAATATAACTATTTTGTAGATGTAAATTTTGGTACCCAAATATAATAGAAAAATAAAAATAAATTAGCAAATACTCTTAAAATGAAATTTCTAACAAAACCTTATAGTCTGGAAATTAATATCAAAATTAATATCAAAATTCGTAAATTTTTAATAATTACAAAATTAGAAAACATATAGTCTGAAAATTTTCGCTAGAAATTCGTCGATACCTTAATTAATAAAATGACATTAAAAATTTATATTAATTTTTAAGAATTTTTGCAAAAATAAAATTTTACATTAAAAAATCTATACAGTGCAATTATTCCCAATATCACCACGTGTCTATCAAAAATTACACATTAACCCTTAAACACATGTTCAGTGTAACGGCTAAGGGATTAAATCCATTAATCCTCATTCAAGCATCGTTACTCTCTCTCTCTATAAAAGAAGTTAACTTAGTTGATGTAATATGTATTAGATTCAATGGCTCATGTTGCTTCTAAGTAATCTAATGGTTGAGACTATTCAGATCTCCCCTCTTGCAATCCAACGGCTACGGTTGGCGCTTATCTCATCCTCTCCATTCATTAGCTGAATGGTTAGCTGAATGGGTGCCTTCTTCTTCATTTCATCCTACGATAATGGTTGGGCGCTTCTCTCATCATATCCGTTCATTCACCATGAGAGGCTGAATGAGTGCCTCTCTCCTTTCACGCAAGAAGCTAAATGGGTGCATCTCTCTTCTCTCACACAATCCTCTCAGGCTTCTTTGACATCGGGGCACTCTCACATCACTTCGTCGCCCGCATGTCGCATCTCAGACATTGTTGGTCGCAGATCACCATGACTTCCCTTACTTCTCGCGCTCTCTCTCTCGCGCTGCGCTCTCTGCCTCAAATCTCTCTCCACCTCTCATCGAATCCGATCTCTCTCTCACCGTTGCTCACCACCGACCATCACCGCTATGCAACACCGATCTCTCTCACTATGATCTCCCTCTGCCACAAACGACAAACTCGCTGTCTTCCCGAAGGTATTCCTAACTTTATATTTATGTTCTTCTAATGCAATTTTTAATTTTCATTGTGGGTTTTTGTTCTAGGTTTGTGATCTTTTGTTGTATTTGCAGGTTTGTGTTCTGCTATTTCAGGCTAGGTTTCACTCTCTTCGTTGTGCAGGTTTCTAGATCTGAGCTTCTGAAGGTATTCCCACTCCACTCTCTCTGTCGTGCCCCTAACACATGGGTCGCACAAACTAACATCGCATCGTCGCCCAAAGATGACCATCAAAAAAGAAAAGCTAATCATCGATTCGTTCATCTAAAGATTCCTTCTTCAATCCCAACGAGTCATAGTTATAGGAATACGATGACTAAGTCTTACAATGATAAAAATAAAGTTTACTAAGAAATACGGCCAAAAGCAAACGAAAAACGATTACAAAAATTTGACATATCTTCACTATTATTGTTGTAACTTTTTCCACAAAATGCATTTTGATACGAGAGTAGAATCATTGAAAAGAGGACTTTCGAGACTTCAATTTGAACACAAGAATGACCCAATTTGGAGTTCGGATGAAAAGAACATGATCATTTGAAGTTGGCTCAGAGCTGTCTGCCTATTCCTAGTCAGCTCGAACGGATAGAGGAGCGCTCGATCGCCCAAACTTTTAGTCATATGACGGCTCGAGCAGTCTGAGAAAACCCCAAAACTTGTCATGCCCCAAACTCTAGTGCCATGTGAAAAGAAACCACCAAACTACCATTTATGAAAATAAGATTTTTTATTTGGGGAAACCAAAAATCAAAATACAGCTTTTGGAATAAAAAGGTTACCCAAGGTTTATCTCTCATATTAACATACATACATTTTCATACATGCATAATGTAGCGCCTCAAGACTTACAAACACGCCTTCAGAAACAAATAACGCATGTAGGAATACATAATCTCATAACAAAAAGAAAAACTAAACAGTAGTCTTCTGCCACCATGAGCACCTCTAGATCAACTCCTTGTAATCATCAAGACCTGAAAAAGGTTTTATAAATCCTACAACGTGAGCCGAAACCCAGTAGAAACATATTATAATGCAGTAAAGCAGTATATGCAATCACATAGCATAAAGATGACTCAACCACATGAGTCCCAAAACGATTTTACTTCATAAAATCCCAAGTTTCCCATCAAACTCCCATAAGTCTCAAAATGGGTTTCCATCCTCAAAATCAAGCATTTTAACAATGCGGATAACGTTTCACAGTTAAGAAAAAACAGCAACCAAAATGTGAATTTTCGTTCGAAACACACAGCCGAGAAAAGATAATGATCTCTATGTACTGATTCTGTCACACATAGGGACAAAGACAATAACTATAGACTCCTGTCCATTACCCTAATCTTGAATCATTTAAGGCATACTAGGTAATGACAAGTTCTATATGGAGTTATAACAACACAACCACGCACGGGGACAACCGGCTCTTTACGGGTTAAAATCGAAGGAAGAAGCACCCATCATGCCCTTTACGGATTAAAACCGAGGGAAGAAGCACACATTCCAAACACTGTCATGGCACATCTAACGAATCATTTAAAAACCAGTACGTAGTTCAATTATGAAAACTTTTAAATTATTATACATCAAACATGTATAAAAGATCCAATGGCCATCCGCCATATCATCCATCAATCATGGAGATCAAACAACATTTCAAACATGTTTCCACCATTTATCAAAACATTTAAAAACTCTGAGACTCAACCCCGAGGGTTAGCTCTGTTAGCCCAAGAGCTTCTTAATTTGATTTTGATGATTTTCATAATTTATTTTCTAAGAATAAATGTCTTTAAAT
>JAOTRH010485543.1:0-24883 GCA_034768845.1 Heliamphora exappendiculata
CCAACATAGCATTCATCATATCCTTCAAGGTACGATTTTTCCGTTCAGCAGTCCCATTCTGCTGAGGTGAGTAAGGTGCAGTGGTTTGGTAGATAATTCAGCAGTCCCACACAAATTTGATATTTATTATTCGAATCGATATAAAATTCAGGCAAATAATTATTGTTAACCAACCAATGTAAGGTATCATAGTTAACATGACCTAGCCTACCATGCCACGCATTAGATAACTCAAACATTTAAGCAGAAGATGTAGTTATCTTATTATTACTTGTATGAAATATAGTCATTACAATGAGTTTGAAAAGCACATCACTCACATACCTTTTTCCCACAAACATCCCACTCATGGTGAGGATAACTTTGTCTGACTCAAATACAAGCCTGAAATCCTTCTTACTCAACAATGACTCAGACACTAAGTTCTTTCGGATATCTAGGACATGGAGTACATCATTGAGTGTCAGTTCCTTGCCAGACGTCATCTTCATAATCACCTTTCCCAGGCCTTCAACCTTGGAAGTCAAAAAATTTTCCATAAAAAGTTGTTCTCCATTCTCCACTGGCTGATAGGCTGTGAACAACCTCCTATCTGAACATATGTGACAAGTAGCCCCAGTGTTTACCCACTACTCTCTTGGATTACCAACCAAGTTCACTTTAGACACCACTGCTGAAAGGCAGATATCTGACACGTCACATGACAGATTCTTCACTTCTGTCATATTGGCTTGGGCAGTTTTCTGCTTCTTGCCAGGGTTCTCTTGACTTTTCTTCTTGCAGTAGTCTTTAGCCATGTGTCCTGGCTTGTCACGCACATAGAATTTTCCCTTGAACTTCTTGGTGTCACAGCCTTTGGAATCTTGTGCAGAGAATTTCTTCTTCTTGTTGGATTTCTGCACATGTTCCATCACATTGGCCTTGGACTATATGGAGGGATTTTCAGTTCTCTTGTCGGAGACTCTGTTGTCTTCTTCGATCATCAATCTCACAATCAAGTCCACAAGCCGCATCTCTTTGGGTTTGTGCTTAAGATAATTTTTGAACTCTTTCCAAGATGGCGGTAATTTTTCAATAATTGCAGCCACTTGGAATGATTCACTTATTGTCATTCTTTTTGCATGAATTTCATCCAGAATCAACTAGAGATCTTGAACTTGACTGATTACCATCTTAGAATCCGCCATTTTGAAGTTTAGGAATCTGCCGACAACGAACTTCTTCATTCTAGCATCTTCTGTTTTGTACTTCTTGTGCAGGGATTCCCACAACCTTTTTGCTGTCTTAATTGGACTGTACACATTATACATCCAACCCGTTGAGGATGTAGTTCTGACAAAGAAAATCAGCATGTTTTCATGCCTCCACAGTGGCAATAACTTGCCTATCTGTCTCATCTTCCTTTAGAGTAGGCAAATCTTCATGAAGAAATTTTACCAAATTAAGAGTCGTAAGATAAAACAACATCTTCTGTTACCATCTCTTGAAGTTAGAACCGTTGAAATTTTTTGGCTACTCTCTGTGATTCACAGGTACAGTAGGAATAACCACAGGTATCACCGGCGCACTCGCACTCGCAATAGCCGTGATCGTATTTTCAACACTAACATTTTTCAATGGCCATTTCTGTATAAACAGAACATCAACACAAAATCAAATATTTACAAATTTAAAATAAGTATATGAAATAACCAAAAATAATACTAAGTAAAATATCAAAATTAAAAATAACACAGTTTTGAAAACTAGAACAGAACATAATATATATATTAATCGAAAATAAAACTGTATAACAATAGTATAGTAAAGATTTTTTCAAGAAAATCGAATCGATCTTAAGATTATTAGGCAAAAATGGATTAAAAATCAAATAAAATCCAATACTGTACAGTGACAAACAAGCAGAAACTAAAATTAAAGAACTGTAAATAAGTTCTTACAAACAGACGCAAAACCCAAAACTGTAAATGATCGAGGCTAGCGTTGGACGATATTTCCTTAAGATAGATTCATCCCCCACAGTGGTGCAAATGGGCTTCATGAACGACAATCACTCAGGATACAACGATCAACATCTGGAGAAGAAGCACTCCAATCTTTGGGTACGACGAACTACTAAGTGATTTGTACTCTTCGACTCTTAGAACATGAGCACACTTTGTATGCAATGTAGGAAGAAAATATGATGCCAAATTCATGCAATAAAATGTATTTTTATAGCCACAGTGGTGATTTTTCGCAAAATTAATTGTACCTGTTCAGAACATGTACAACTATTCATCGTCAGTGCTGAAGCGCTCTACGAGTGCCCTATTATGGAGTTCACGGGAGCTTCTGGCGCTCAAGCGCTCAGCGAGCGCCTTGCGAGCACTCAACACTACAGTGGGGCGCTCAAGCACTCCACAAGCGCACTATTCTAGTCTTGTTTCTGCACATTGGCGCTCAAGCACCTCGCGAGCGCTCCATTCTGAAAAATTTAACAATTGGGCTTTTGACCCGTTGGGTTAATGCTAAAGAATTTTAAATTTAAATTTTAAAAGTTTTATTTAAATAAAAATTCAAATAAACTTTTTTCAAAAATATATAAGCTACTTGAATCGGGTCGACCCGCGACTTGCGACCCAAGCCCAAGCCCGAACCCGGCTCGGCTCGGCTTGGCTCGGCTCGATTGATCGGACGGACGACGGTGGAGGCGCACACGCGTGTGAAATGGGTCAAATCCACCGTTAAGTAGATCTTCTCATGTTTACAAAACTAGGTACCCCCAAGAGACCCTCTCCTTAGTCTAATCTAGCCTATATATACCCACTAAGTTCCTCAAGAACTTTCCATGTGGGATAGAAGTTCCATACTTCTATTAAACCCAACAAAATTCATGCTTAAGCGACAAATTTAAACATCGATTTCTCGTTCACCTCTTATCGAATTTGAGTAAATGAGTATACGTCGTTCATCTCCTAGTGGAGGGGAACGCGTAGCACTCCAGACCTAACTCAAAAGACGTATGGATTCCACATTTATTTTACCCCAAAGTTTGCCAAAAATAAGATTATATTTTAACACTCAACCCATTCAAAAATTTCTCCCATTTCAATTCTCTTAAAGAGTTCAATTGTTGTTTTCCAAACTCTACTCTAACCAATTTCTCACCCAAAATTACAATCTACACTTTTCAATAAAGATTTTTTTTATTGGTAATGAACACATAGTAAGGACTTAGGTGTGATAAGTGAATCCTACGACCCCACACTTTTCGTGTTATCTCTATTCCGAGGATGCTCCATCTAGAAGCTAAAGTTGCAGAGCTAATAGATGAGTATAGAGGGTGCTGGAAAGATGATCTGATACAGCACGCGTTTTCTCAAATTCGAAGCTAAGTGGGGTGTTCTCTGTGCGGTCGGCATCTAGCGATGGATATTTTAGCAAGGAATACAGGCAGGACATTCACATCATAATTCGAATGATGCAATATCTTCCCAAATTTGGAGCCTAACATGAAAGGTGAACATCTCTAATAAAGTTTAGGCTTTTGCTTGGAAAGCAACATCGGGAATCATTCTAGTGAAGGCTAATGAAGTGAAAAGTGGTGACATTTTCTCGTTGTGATATCTGTAGGGATGGAGATGAGATTGTGACACGTAGCTTTTTTTTCTGTGTTAAAGCCAGAGAGGTGTGACAAGTTAGTCCTCTATACAAAATTGTGGATTGCTGGAGAGGTGGTAATTTTTGAGATTTTTCGCTACATGTGGCTAGGGGGATGAGCTAGGCACTAGTTTTTTTGTTGTGTTGGCATAGAAAATATGGAATCACATAAACGAATCCACTTTTGTGTTGGAAAAGTCAAGTGATTCTAGTCTCCACTGGTTGCCCTAAACTTTAGGAAAGTTGTTTTCTGCTGTTCTATTTTGTTACTATACGTGGCCTACTTTGGCCTAGTCTTTAGGAGTAAGTTTGAGTCTGTTGCATTTTATTATCAAGTCTCAAGTTTGTTACTAGTCAAGCACTTTCTTATGACTTAGTGGGTAATGTATGCATGATCCTATTTTCATGTTGTAGCAATTTCTATTTTCTTGGTCTTATTCTTCTGTTTATAAGCCTATTTAAAGGCTGTTTGGTTTATTAATAAAGTGTGAATAAAAAGTCTTTCTCTTCTTCAATTAGTAAACAGTGGTATCTGAGCCATCGAGTGGGAAAAGTGAGATAGAGAGTGGATATAGCAGTAGCTCTATTTTTATTTCACTTGTATTTCATTTTGCAGTAGCATAGGAGAACGATGGCTTCAAAAACTTTTGTGCAACCAACCATTCCATGCTTTGATGGCCACTATGACCATTGGAGCATGCTCATAGAGAACTTCTTGAGGTCCAAAGAATATTAGACGATTGTTGTTTTTGGAGTAACAGAACGAGCAAAAGGTGTTGTGCGGACAGATGCGCAAAAGGCGGAGCTTGAAAAGCTGAAGTTAAAAGATCTCAAAGCAAAGAATTATCTTTTCTAAGCCATTGATCGCTCAATCTTGGAAACCATTCTTTGCAAGGATACTGGCAAGCAAATTTGGGATTCTATGATGAAGAAGTACCAAGGATCAACAAGGGCAGAGAAGTTGCAGCTTCAAGCCTTTCGTTCGGAGTTTGAAATGCTTCAAATGAAATTAGGAGAGATAGTTACAGATAATTTTTCAAGAACGATAGCAATTGTCAACAAAATGCGGATCCATGACGACAAGACCGACGATGTCACTATTGTTGAGAAGATTCTTCGATCCATGACACCAAAATTTAATTTTGTTGTATGCTCCATAGAATAAGCTAATGATATTGATGAGCTTTCAATTGATGAATTACAGAGTTCTTTGCTGGTTTATGAGCAAAAAATTAACCAACAGGAGAAAGAGGAACAAGCATTGAAGGCCTCATTAAAAAATCACTCTACTTCAAGTAGAGCTGATAGAGGACGGGGTTGAGGCAAAGGACGAGGCAGAAGATGCAGAAAAAACAATGATCGTGGAAACTAACAACAATACCATCACAATCAAGAGAATCAATTTCAAGGAAAAGGAAGAGGAAGAGGACGAGGAAACCATCACTCAACATCTTATAGATCAAGGTCAGTAGACAAGTCAAATGTTGAATACTATAAATGTCGTAGGT
Organism: Heliamphora exappendiculata; assembly: GCA_034768845.1. Taxonomy (NCBI): domain Eukaryota; kingdom Viridiplantae; phylum Streptophyta; class Magnoliopsida; order Ericales; family Sarraceniaceae; genus Heliamphora; species Heliamphora exappendiculata. The sequence goes on from JAOTRH010485543.1 coordinate 5,151, forward strand.
ATGGTCATTATCAGTCAGAATGCCAAACTAATTTAAATAGACAAAGTGGAGAAAGAACTAACTTTGCAGAAAAGAAAGAAGCGGTATCTCTTTTGATGTATTTCTTTTGATGGTGTGTCACGTGAAGGAAGAAACTCCACAAAACATGTGGTATTTAGACACTGGTTGCAGCAACCACATGTGAGAGGATAAGAAGTTGTTCTCTGACTTAGACGAATCTTTCCTCAACAATGTTAAGTTCGGTGACAATTCCACAATTTCTATTATGGGAAAAGGAAGTGTAAGTATTCAAACCAAAGGAAATTCCACCCACACTTTTGTAAACACTCCAATTTGACCCCGCCTAATCTTAGGCGAATTCGAGAATGAAAACAGGAGGAATAGTGCCTCAGTACGATCCTAGAAAGTTGATCCAAGCTCGGTATTTGAACTCAGTAACAAAAACCTTGAAAATATCCGAAACCAATGAAATTGTACCAAACCATCAATAACTTGTTGCCCAAGTCATTGTCAGAAGTGGCAACTGCCAACTCACATTCTAGCGGCCGTCAATATAACCTCTTGGAAACCATAGCCAAAAGTGGCGGCGGCCAACTACAACATGGCAACCGCCAACTCACATTGTGGCGGTCGCCAATAGAACCTTGTGGAACCTTTTCCAACCCAGTGGCCGCCAACTTCAAATGGCCTGATGTGTCCCACAACGTATCAAATTGTCATTGGTTGAAGAATTCTATAAATATTGTATCCCGACGTACGTCTTAAGTATGAATTTTGAGTCAAAAAAACTCTGCCGATATATCGAGCAATTTTGAGCCCCGACGCCGAAGCCTTGCCGAGATACCGAGATCCGAGCCTCTGATAGTCCCAAACCCTAGCTTGGATCATCTCCCGATGATTGGATCGTTGAAGCACATTCCCAATTTGAGGATTCCCCAGCAGTCTAGGTATCTTGCTTAGATCCCCGATCTTTCTAAACTCTACTTCCTCTCTCTTGGAGTAGTCGGGTTAATTTTCAATTTTAATTCACATTTCTACTTTTTATTTATATAGTCAATCTTAATTGCTTCATGTAATTCGATTATTTTCTTTAATTGTTTAGTTAACTAGTTTCTTCACATTCACACTTAACATATTTGTTTTTTTTTTCATTAATTCATTAAAATAGTGCTAACATGTTTTGACAATTATAACTAATCAATGCTGTTAATTGTTACCATAATACACTTACACACATATGAATATCGTTGCCAATACTATATTCATATTTGACAATTAAATAATTACGTTTTGGTTTCTTTCATTTTACTAGTGCTAGTTTAATATTTTTTTACTATTATTTTCTATTGTCTCTTTTTTTTTTTTTTGTAGTTTTCCTTACTAGTATTAGTTTAATTTTCTAACATTTATTTTTCTTTCTCTTTAATATTCAATATTCCTTCATTAGTATTTGTTTTTCATTTTCTTTCTCTCTTTTTTTAATAGTAGTGTAATTTTCCTTTTTAGTATTTTTTTTTCTTTGTAATGTATATTTGATTTTTTTTTTAATGTACCATTTTTTTGTTTTCCTTTCTTTTCTTATAATATTAGATTAATACTCATTTATTAACATTTATTTTTTATTTTTCTTTCCTCATCTTTTATATTAGTATAATTTTTTCCTTTAATATTTTTTTCTCATTACTAACTTTAAATTTTTTTATAATGTCAATTTTTTTTCTCTTAACGCTAATTTATTTATTTTTTATTAATATTTTCTTTTCTTTAACGTTAGTATTTATTTTTCCTATAAAATTCCTTCTTAATTTTCTTTTTCTATCTTTATTTACTTATAATTTTATTTCATCCTTATTTTTCTTTTATTTTCATTAATCCTAAAAATCAAAAAAAATCTTTTAATTTAATTCTCATTCTTTAAATGTAATTTTCTTTTCTTTTGTTTTTTTTTTTCTTATTTTCTTTTATCCATTTTAAAATTTAAATAGTTAGATTTTCTTCTCATTAGTTCAATAAACATTTTCTAATTTTCTTATTCTTAGTATAAAATTTTCTTTTATAAATTTTTCTCTTATTTTCTTTAAATTTTTAAACTCTCTTTTATTAAAACACACTTATTTTTGTTAGTAGGCTTTTCTTATTTCAAAACATAGAATTTTTGTATATATTTTGTTTTTAGTACTTATTATATTCATATTTTTCTTTCTAAATGAATGTTATGCATGTTTTGATTATTTTCTTTAAATGCATGTTTAGAGTAGTTAATTCATTTTGTAAAAATCATATTTAGATTATTTTAACATCTTTAGTCTATTCATTTAAATCATACTAGTTTAATTAAATTTTATGAAATTGCATGTGGGTATACTTCATGTATTCTTTATATATAAATTGCATGTTATAGGATTTAAGATTTTTCTTTTGACACATATTTATTTTGGAGTGTTATGTACATATTTTATATATTTTTCTATACTTGATTTTTGATGTTCTATTTTTACCTCAATTTTTTTTATTTTTATGCATTTGAGAAATTATATTAAAAAACCAATGATGATTAGTAGATGCCAATCTTACGGTTGGGCGAACGGGGTGTTTAACACCTTCCCCGATTCGTACCTTAGCTCCCGAACTATTTTTCTCTGGTTAACGTTTTCAAGATCAATAGCCAATTTTATTTTTCTTAATTTTTCTCAAAAACTAAGTGGTGACTCTATTTTTAACAAAAGAATTTTCAAAATTTGATTTTTAAGGTATTTAAAATATTTTTCAAAACATCTTTGAATTCTCTCATTTTTAACCCTCAAATCCCAACGCCACAACATTTTTTAACGACTCCCCTGGGGACTGATTTTCAAAATAAAATAAGAGAGCTAGACTCAAAAGCATCATTTATTCCTAATAAAAATTTTCATTTGCATTTCTGCATGCGTATGCATTGTTCTTCAACCCCCTGCCTGGTCGACCCGATGCGCAGATCGTTAATCCGTTTCGGGGATTATTGAGAAGACGGGCAACTCTTACTGACTGTACGCTTCCATAGGTACAGTAAAAGAATCAGGCGTACTGTTTGACCATGTCCCGCACCACTCCATGCATGAGAGGTATATACTTGGCTCTATTCAGAAGGTACCATGTTCAAATTGACCAAACTCGGCCTTTTGCATATAGTGAACATAGAACCCCCCAATTAGGTACTACTAACCATAGTAGGATTCTGTATTTTTTCTTTATTATATGTTTTGATTGTATATTATTAGGATTATTTGTTTGTATTAGGTTGGTCCTTTTCTTGGGTTTGGCCCGAATTTTTCTATTTTCCTTCGTTTAAGTTAGTTCCTCCTTCGGGTTCTTACCTGAGTCTTTATTCTTAACCATATTTGGCCTTCACATAGTAGTTTTCTTCTCAAGATCATGCTCGTGTTTCGGTTAACACCTCTAGGGTAGTTTATCTCTCCTTCAGGTTCTCCTCAGGTCGTTGATTTTCTTCGCCTTTGTTTAGGCTCGCTTCTCTCAAATCCTTGACATATCTATGAGAGTTAGTCATTTTTCCTTACCGTTATGCTGCCTATTTTTCATCAGGATCCTAGAGAGTTAGATCTGTTTTCCTGACGGAGTGCTGTTCATTTTCCTTTAAAATTATAGGTCGAACCAGTCTCTTAAAGGTTAGAACTTTCGGTTGATTTATCCCCTATTATCAGTTGTTATGCTGGTGGTATGAGCCCGGTAGGGGCATTGCTTCATTTTTAGCTATTTTGAGTATAAGGGATATCTGTTGTTTGTTGTCTGAACGTTCTTTCAAAAAATGCCTGAGACTGGTTATTATGCTTGTATAATCTAGATTTTTATGTGAGTTACCATTGATCTAGGAAGAGTACAGTCGACACGCATTTGGGTAAGATCAAAAATGGGCATACTGCGCAGAGCATCTGAATCAACCGATATGGTAGAAAACAAAGTTAATTTGACAGCCCTAATGAGGGCTATTACCGAGATACAGCGGGCTGTGGAGCAACAGACCCAAGCTCAAAACCAGTGCCACGCATAGATACAAGTAATTCAGGCCCGTATGCTTGGTGTGAATGGATAGCCAGACAATGTGAACGAGAATGGAAAAAATTTTTAGGATGACAACCAAGGGCCAGAAAGACCGTAGGTTGCTGTACCACCTCGAGTTCCCCGCCCAATCGTAATAGAAGATGAGAATACTGCTCAGACCAGGGAACCCACGCTGGCAGAAAAGATTGATCGGATGGAAAAGGTGCTGAGAAAAGCTAAAGAAATAGAATAATATATGCTGGACGTAGGTGGTCTGGGCCTATTTTCAGATGCGAAATTGCCCAAAAATTTTAAGATGCCATAAATGGAAAAGTTTGATGGTACTGGGAATTCGCGTATCCATTTGAGAATGTATGTTGGGACCTTATCCCCTATGGGGATCGATGATCAGCTTAAGGCTCAATTATTCCATCGATCGCTTTTTGGAGCTGTGCAGAGGTGGTTTTTTTCTCTCGAAGTGGCCAAAACTAGAACATGGAAGGATATAGCCACTGCCTTTATTAGCCAGTACAACTACAACGTCCAGTTAGACGTCACTACTCGAGAGCTTGAAACAATCTGACAAGAGAATCGAAAATCTTTTGTTGACCTTCTGATACGCTGGAGAGGTAAAGCTGCTAAAATGACAAGTCGACCTTCTGAAAAGGAGCAAGTAAGGATGGTAGTAAAGAACCTACAGTCTCCGTTGAAGCGCTACCTCATCACGCAGCCACTTTTCACCTTTGAATAGCTGTTCGATGCTAGGGTGCAAATTGAGGATTCTATCCAATCCGGTAATATTGAGAAGACAGAATCCAGCTAAAAATCACCAAGAAGGACCTTCCCCACAAATCAACCCGTCACAACTAACCTCGTGTTCCGCTCGGGCGAGGTAAATCTTTTAAACCCTTCTTCCTCCACTCATCAAAAAAACAACTTTCAGCAGTCAAGCGATGGTCAGCGAACACAGCAATGGCCACGAAGAACTTTTTCTCCTCTCAACATCTCGTTATCCACTGCTCTGAACCGATTGGTCGAGAAAGGACTCCTCAAACCATTAGACCCCATGCCAGTACCCGATCCCTTGCCACCGAGGTACAATGCCTCTCAATACTGCGCCTTTCATCATAGCCATGGACACCTAACTGACAAGTGTATGAAGCTCCGGCATAAAATCCAGAATCTCATTGATAACAAGGTGATCCCTCCTTCATCGGTCACCACAAACCCACTGCCAAATCATGCCAAGCAGGCTGGGGTAAACTACATGTCGCTGGGAGAGTCAGAGGACCCAAGTCAACACATCTGTTCAGCACACTTGCCATGCCCTCATGTTTCGATAGCTGAGGATCATAGGACATGCTCATTCATGATGATTAGAGACAGCCAAGACAGGGGAAAGAATGAAACGATAATGCTTGGAAATGGTATCGACCGATAGTCCAAACATACCAGCAAGAGCGGGAGCACAATGAAGAAGATGAATGGCCATTGGATTACCCGACTCGGCCTTATGGATTTGGCCATGTACTCGATTGAATTACTCTTCCCCAACTTTTTGAGGAAGAGGTACACGTTGATGACATGTAATCCTACTGGCTGGTAAGGATTGTGCTAAAATTAGATGGGGCTGAGTGGGCTGACTTTTGAGCCACCCATGAGCAACAAGTGGACTTTATTGAGGAGGACATCTAAGACGAGATTGACAATACCTGGGCTATCGAAGATGACGAAAAAAAGAAAAGAAGACTGGCGATCACTGATTTGGGCGACTTGTGGGCATTTTATAGCCCTCTGCCTGTGAACGAAGTAAGGAAGACCGGTGACACAATAACAAGATTGTGGGATCCTGAAAAAGATGTAGAACATCTCATCAGCAGAGGGTGACACTTCAAATCAGCCCAATTGGAAAGAGGGTAGCTGAGTGAAAAAGAAAAGGAGAAAGAACATGAAGAGGAAGATGATGCAGTATTGAGACAATTGAAGAAAATGCAAGCCAACATCAGCATCTGGGGGCTACTGATGGCCTCGCACAAACACCAATAAGCTGTGTTGAAGGTTTTGAATAAGGCCACTGTCCCAATAGAAGCAACCCCAGAACAATTGATTGGGCTCATCTTGCCAGTCGCTGAACCGAAGGTCATTTCCTTTTCTGATGAAGATCTTCCTGCTCAGGGAAGAAGCCACAATAAGCCGCTTCACATCACCGTCAAGTGGTTGAAAAAATGGGTCCCGATGACCCTTATTGACAACGGATCTGCTCTGAATGTCTGCCCACTGAGAACGGCCGTCTGCTTAGGAATGAGGCCAGACTAGTTCGGTCCCTGCAATCAAGGGGTGCGAGCTTATGATAACACAAGAAGGGATGTACTAGGATTGGTGACGTTCGATGTTTCAGTAGGCCCGCTGGAGACATCAGTCGAGTTTCACGTGTTAGACGTGCCCGCCTCCTTCAATTTGCTGCTAGGCAGGCCGTAGTTACATGATTCGAATGTTCAAGCGGTACCCTCTACCCTCCACCAGAAGCTAAAAAAGAATGGGGTAGTGATGACCATTCATGGAGAGGACAGTATTCACCCCCCGAAAGGAGGAGAGGGCGCAACTCTGCTAGAAGTACAGCACAGTGAAGACGACATGTTGCTCAGCGGCTTTCAGTTTGATGAAGAAAAGGCTGTTCAGACACTGATGAATTTAATGATGATGAGGAAAATGTCCTTCTTCCCTGGCATGGGATTAGGGCGTAAACAGCAGGGGATCCCAGAACCCATACAGGTATTGCCAACTTCACATCATTTCGGTCTTGGATATGAGCCAACAGATGAAGATATGGAGGGGCCTAGAAAGGGACGAAAGGCTAGTTATTCTGGGACCCTCAATGAATACTTCATCAAGGAAGGAGAAGACTTTTCATATTGTGGCTTCCCAGAGCCATGGATCGACGAAGAGACCAACCAAAAGCTGTCTGGATTGGAAATCATTTTCAATCATCAATTGTTTGACACCGAGGGAGAAGAGACAATGGAGGAAGAAGGAAAGAATGTCCGAGAGGTAGACTGGGATGACAAACTTGACGATACTAATCTGGGAATGTTGTTCAACGAAGAGATGACTCAACTGCGTATAACTGAATCGGACTGTTTCATGATGGGCTCTATCGCACCGGCAGATTGCACAAAATTCATCATCAACGCGGCCACAAAGGAAGTAAAGAACTGGGCCATCGAGTGTGATGATGTACACATTGTTTATCCTAAGTTCGGGATTGAGTCTGGGTCTGTAATCGAGAGCACATCTGTTGGTGCTCCTCTCTCTTCCTTTGCTATCAAGTTTGTAATTCCCGTTGTTTCTAATGAAATGAACGAAATTTTTGGTTACTCTGCTTTGTTTGATTTATTTCATATACTTTCTGATGATTTTGAACTTGATGGGGATATCCCCGAAAAAATAAAACTTTTAATAAAAAGAGAAGAAAAAATGCGTGCCCAACAAATAATTAAAGAAATTTTGTCAATAAATCTGGATAATGAAACTAACCCGCAAAATGTTCAAATTGGTTCTTCTTTGTCCTTAGTCGAACAAAAACAACTAATAACTCTATTAAAAGAGTTCAAAGATGTATTTGCGTGGTCTTACGAAAATATACCCAAAATTGATCCCGACATCGTCCAGCACCATATCCCTCTATACCCTGATACTAAACCGGGCAAACAAAAATTAAGACGAATTCGACCAGAGTGGGCTCTGAAGATCAAAGAAGAAGTTGCCAAACAGATCAACATTGGATTCCTAATGGTGATCGAGTATCCAAAATGGGTAGCCAATATAGTGCCAGTTTTAAAGAAGGACGATCGTATCTGAGTTTGCGTGGATTTTTGAGATCTCAGCAAGGCTAGCCCGAAAGACGATTTTCCTTTGCCACACATTAACGTCTTAGTAGACAGTACAACAGGGCACGCCTTACTGTCGTTCATGGATAGCTTCTCTAGATACAATCTGATTTTAATGGATCCAAAAAATAGAGAAAAGAGGACATTCACCACACCTTGGGGCACCTACTGTTCTCGTGTGATACCGTTTGGTCTAAAGAATGCAGGGACAACCTATCAAAGGGCTGCCACTACGTTGTTGCATGACATGATACATAAGGAGGTTGAGGTATATGTGGACAATATGATAGTCAAATCCAAGGATCGGGAAGGCCACATCACAGCACTGCAAAAGTTCTTTGAATGGATTCGAAAGTACAAGATGCGGCTCAACTCGCAGAAGTGTGCATTTGGAGTCATTGCCGAAAAAATGCTCGGATTTATGATCACTCAACGCGAAATTGAAGTTGATCCCTCAAAGATCAAAGTAATTTTGGAAATGCCTCTTCCGAAGACCGAACGAGAGGTCAGGGGCTTTCTGGAAAAGATTCAGTGCATTAGCTGCTTTATCGCAAAGTTGCCAACTACCTGTGAGCCGCTTTTCTGCCTGCTGAAGAAAGAAGTTGAATTTGAATGGGATCACAAATGCCAAGATGCCTTCGATACCGTACGGCGGTACTTGCAAAACCCTCATGTTCTAGATCCTCCTGAACCTGATAGGCCACTGATCCTTTACTTTTCAGTGACTAACTCAGCTATGGAAAGTATGCTGGCGCAAGAAGGTGAAACTAGAATAGAAAATGTTGTCTACTACTTAAGCAAGAAGATGACAGAATCAGAGATTCGGTACACGCTGCTAGAGAAGACATGTTGGGCCTTGGTTTGGGCCTCCCGAAAATTAAGGTACTACATGTTGTCTTTTACAGTGAACATCATTTTCCGGATGGACCCGTTAGAGTATTTGTTCAAAAAGCCGGCACTAACAGGAAGACTGGCCCGATGGTTGTTGTTATTATCAGAGTTTGATCTTCAGTATGTCACCCGGAAGTTAGTCAAAGGCAGTGCAGTAGCAAAATTTTTTGCCAATCAACCAGTAGAAGGGGTGAAGACACGGAATTCCAATTTCTTGACGAACAACTGATGAAAGTCTGGGATGACAAGTGGACTCTATATTTCGACGGCGCGTCTAATCAATACGGCTATGGAATAGGAGTCCTTCTTGTCACCCCGATGACTCACATGTCCCCTTGTCATTGAAGCTCAATTTCGAAGTAACCAATAATCAGGCTGAGTATAAAGCATGCTTAGCTGGGTTGGAAGCAGCATTAGAACTAGGGGCAAGAAAGCTGAAAGTTATTGGGGATTCAGCCCTGGTGGTCTCGCAAGCACGAGGAGAATGGAAGGTCAGGGATGTGACGCTGATTCTCTACCATCAGGAGCTAGAGAAGCTAATACCATGCTTTGAATTAGTAATCTTCACCCATGTGCCGAGACTACAGAATAAGTTTGCCGATGCACTGGCTACCCTAGCATCCATGATCGACATATCGCCCGGAGTTCGAATGAGACCCTTGATAATAGAGTAGAAGAGAAAATCGACATATGAGATGACAGCCGCTATTGAAGAAAACACTGATGGCCTTTCATGGTACTTTGACATTCAGAAATTCATAGAAAAAGAAGAATATTCCAAGATTGCCAACAAAAAGGACAAAAGGGCAATACGACTACTATCTGCGCAATTTGTTATTTGCGGTGGTAGACTGTACAAGCGAGGACATTCTGGGGCCAATGAGCTGTGCGTAAACACCGAAGAATGCCAAGAACTGATGAAAGAGATACATGCCGGAGTCTATGGACCACACATGAGCGAAAATATGTTAGCCAAGAAGATTCTATAACATGGGTATTTTTGGATGACGATGCAGACAGATTGCATACAGTTTGTACAGAGATGTCATAAGTGCTAGATTCATACAAACCTTTTGCATGTACCCCCGTCTCAGCTGTACAACCTAACGTCACCGTGGCCATTCTCAGTATGGGGCATCGATGAGATTGGTAGGGTAACACTGAAGGCATCCAATGGACATGAGTTTATCTTAGTGACCATTGATTATTTCACTAAATTGGTAGAAGTAGCCTCCTACTCGGTATTGAAAGCCGCCCATGTTGCTAAGTTCATCGAGCAAAACATCATTTGCCGGAATGGAGTTCCTTATGAGGTCATTTTCGATAATGGCTCACATTTCCAAGGGGAGGTTTTAGATCTTTTTGAGAAATATCGGATAATGGCTCAAAAGTCCTCACCATATCGGCCGTAGACCAATGGAGCAGTCGAAGCAGCAAACAAGAATATTAAGAAAATTCTTCAAAAAATGATCAACTCACATAAAGATTGGTCGAAACATCTACCATTTGCGCTTTCGGGATACCGAACATCAATTAGACCTTCAATCGAAATTACGCCATACTCCTTAGTGTACGGGATGGAAGCCGTGCTTCCCATTGAGGTGGAAATCTCTTCGCTAAGGGCAGTAGCCGAGGTCAATATCTCAAAAGCAGAATGGTAGAGGAACCGGATGGAAGAATTACTCTTATTTAATGAAAGAAGACTGCAAGCTCTATTTCATGTACAAGGTTACCAAAGAATGATAGCTCGGGTGTTCAACAAGAAGGTCAAGACTCGAGATCTTAGAGAAGGGGATTTGGTTATCAAGGAAATCAGAGCTCCTATTTTTTACCCGAGGGAAAAATTCAAGCTAAACTGGTCCAGACCGTTTCTCATCAAAACCATCATGACCGGTGGTGCAATTATCATTATAGATCTGGATGGCAATGTATTATCCACTCCAGTAAACCTTGATCAACTTAAGAAGTACTATCCCTGAGGTAAAAGATAAAAGAAAAGCTCGCTAAGTTAAAAATTGAAAAGGCAACTCAGGCAAAAAGTTAGAGCAGCCCGCAAGGCCGAAAACCTGAAAAGGCGACCTTGGCAAAAGTTAGGGCATTACAAAAGGAGAATGTCAATACCCGAGTGAAAACTGAGCCCGAACTACGTTATGGTATGATTCCACTTTCTTGGGATACGTAGACAGCTTCTTTAAAGAACCGACCATTTTTTTTTTATTTTTAACCATATTTGAATCTAAGTAAGACCAATGCAAATTAATTTCTGAATTTTAATAATAAAGTCATTAAAAGTTTAGATAAATTTGAACTCTCTTAAATATAAAGTGGGAGTTTTTCATTACTTTAAATCAGGGTTACAAAGTTTTGAAATAAAAGAGGGGGCACGCAAGTCCCAAACTCTACAAATAAAAAAAGAAAGCTGTGAAATCTTCAAAACAAAGCAAAGAGCCTCAAATTCTTCTCCTCTTTGCTGTCTGTTCCCCCTCCTCTCTATCTTTCCTCTGCCTGTCTTGTATTAGCCATATCTTGTATTCAGCGAAAAGCTCAGGGTACTGCAACTCCTGCATCTCCATTAATGAGCGGGAAGGCCAGGCATCCTGATACTGTGCCAAAAACGGGGCCCGCAGTACAGATGAAGATAAATGACCTCGGATATGAGGGATCACCTGAATATGACCAAACTACCACATGATCTGACAGGGGTAGTAGAAAGAAGTCCGGCATAGACCGACAAGTAGATCACCAGAATGATTCATGGTAGTCAGGGTCATGACGAAAATCCGCCACCAGAGGAATTGCCAAGTGATATCCGGGCCCATCGAAGAACAAAGGTACTGTCGCCAGGCTGTTTTAGTAGTACATATATGGTAACTGGAATGATACAGGAAAGCCGCAGCACTATGTCTGTAGTAGGCGGCTTTTGCACCAAATTTAATTTCTCCATTAGCCAAATCTGCAGCCAAAGATAGAGCAGTAAGAGGAAAAAGTTGTAATATAAAATGAAGTATAAAAGTAAGGTTTGAGTTTACCTGAAGGAGTAAAGGGCTGCCAACAAGAGTAGTAGTTTCACCATGGTGGATAGCATTTAAACCCAACAGTGTCTCGGCTAAAGCAAGGGGCACAAAGTCCTTCCCCGTCCACATTTAGCCAGCAATGTCGACCAGGGCACAACTAACCTGCCCATCAGGAGGGACGAGGAGATACTGGGTGAGGATGCAGAAGCAAAGTGCGTAGCGACGTCGTAGCTGGAAGTCTAGATCACTGAGGTCACCAGTAGAATGAAACCTCTCAATAAGCCACGGAATGTCAAGACAGTCACCTGAGGTCAAACGGGTAGCCTCCATTCTAGATAAGCCGTAGAGTTGCATCATCTGTTGCCGAACAGAGAGAAAAGAAGTGGGGACGATAACAGAATTCCTCGGAGTCATATCCAGCATGGTAGTAAATTCCTCTACAGTGGGACAGAATTCTTCAAGACCAAATCGGAAAGCATGAGACTGAGGATCCCACAGTTGTGCAGTAGCCATCAGTAAGGGTTTGTTTGTCTTCACAGTTCTCAATAAGAAGAGGGCATTAAGGCCGAAAGGACCAAAGTTCAGATGTTCAATGTGGGAGAATGCCTCTATCCAAGAAGAAAGAGTATTAGCCATTTGAGTTCGAGCATCAGCAGATGGGATCACCCGGATGGTATTTATAGAGCAGAAAAGGGCCAAAAATCAAAAAAATTCGGCAAAGGGCATACCCATTGTGGCGGCCGCCACCTTGGATATATTGGCCGCCAACTTGAAAAAGCACAGTACAATGACATCACTACTTTGACCAGGCGGCCGCCATGTTGGAAGAAGCGGCCGCCATGTTGGAAGCGGCGACCGCCATGTTGGAATATGGCGGGTGCAGTTAATTTGCAATTTCTATGGCTTATGTAAAATACTGACATTCATATTGTACATGCAAAATAGTTTGAGTAGTAGGAATCACACAAGCAGATGAGCATAAAGCAGTAAAATGGCACGAAGGCCCAAAATATAATACAGTGTATCAGAATATAAACTGGGGCACCCAGGCCCAATAAACAGTAAACTTGGGCACGCAGGCCCATGGACCAAGTAAATGAATAAAAGTTTATCAAGCAGTTGGGGCACGCAGGCCCATCAAAAGTGAAGTGTTAGAAAGGAAACAAAACTGAGGGAGGGAAAGCTCTCTCTCAAGTGTGCCTCGAACAGACCCGGCGGGAGGAAGAGCCAACCTCGTCTGAGCTGATATCCTTGAAGAGTTGCTCAAGGATGTCATCCCCATCATCACTGCCGGAGGAAGAAGGTATGGCTCTAGAGCAGCACGATATCCGCGACCTTGGGCAGGGGCTGGAACCGAGGCAGGAGCAGGAGCAGGAGGTGGAACAGCAGCAGGTACAGGTGGTTGTTAAAATAGGTAAACAATAAGAAAACAGTATAAAAGTGAATAAAGAGACCAAAAAGATAAACACTCACCGGCCGAGGGACGAAAGAAATCCCAGCTGCGCGTAGGGCAACATCCTGCTGGCGAACAAAGGTTCGCAGACCGCTCATTATCAGCGTAAGTCAGTCCAACCAAGCCTGATCCATCTGTTGAGAAATGACACAGAACTGAACAATCTGCAAATAAAGAAGGGCAAAAAGGAAATAATGAGAAAAGAGTCAAACCTGGGCATGTGCTGGCGGGAACTCCGGCGCTGGAGGAACTGGAATAGGAATGTCAAAAGAATACCCATCGACAAAGGAAGATACTGTCCATGGTATCTCGATGCCCCCAGCCCTAACCCCGCCTGCGTCAGCACCAGCCGGACCAGCGTCAACAGCTGCAGCAGCTCCAGCAACAGCACCAGCATCAGCTACCTCCGGTGCTTGTCCTCTCCTCCTACCACCAGGGGCAGCCCGATCGGGACCTAGAGGACCCATCAGGTGTTCCCGGGCCCAAGCAGCATAATCACCCTCCATCACCAGTAGTTCCGAAGCTGGGGTCCCCATCGTCTCCAGCAGTAAGTCGGTGGGGCCTAGATGATCAGTCTGGCGCATACTGACTGGAGGGACCACTGGTATCCTGAAGTGATCAAGGCCAAGCAACTGGCGAACCACTCGCTCGTCAAGATAGTACTCCCTACCGAATGGGCCCTCCAGCAGGATCCGCATAGAAGCAGTATCCTGGCTACGCATTAGATCTGCGCTGACCCGATCCTTCACTCCTCTCCAAACGTTCCAGTGGACCTGTAGTGATTCAAAATACAGTACAGTGCACAACGCATGATCAATATACAGCATAGTAATCAGTATGCAAACACAGTGATCGGTGTACAGTACAGTGAGCAGAAACAGTGATCGGTGTACAGTGTAGTGAACAGAAATGATGATCAGTATACAGTACAGAGAATAGGGCAGTAAACTGTAAAAATGATACCTGCTCGAGACTCAGCCGATCCAATGAGACCCGAAATTGATCGATGTCCTTTCCCCTAGCCTTCTTCCCCTTCAGCCCTCGGGACCACCGAGCTGCTCGGGAAATGACTAGAGGATCTGGCGACGAGTTTGCCGGGATGTGAAGCCCGAGGAACTCATAAGTCCATAGCTGCAAAGGAAAAGATGTCAGTCAACAGGTAATGCATAACGACAAATAAAGAAAGATGAGCAGAAGACTAAAAGCATACCTCCAAGACCCTCAAGTATCCTCCCATAATGAGCTCCTGGGGGAACCGGGTCAATGTATGCATGAATCTGTAGAGGGTGGCCAGAGCAGCTCGTCCCCAGTCAAATAAAGCAACCTAGTCCAAACGAGCAAGAGCACCGAGGTAATGCAAATGAATGGTATTATCTATGTTCGAAAATAGGGAGGCACCAAACATGTACATCAAAAAATCCTAGGCTACCCACTCGAAGTGGCGGGGCTCGAAGCAGTGGAAGTGATGGAACCGCTCAAAGAACCAGGTGTATCAAACCCGGTCTCTGTCTATTTGTGCGGGGACGGCTCCAAGGAAGTACTGCAATGCGTAAGCAAATCGAGCTATAAATGGATCGAAGGGAATGGGCGCTCCGCTGACCCGGATGCCGATAATGATGGCAAAGTCCAGAGGCGTCAAAGTAGCATCGAAGGTGGTGAAGTGGAAAGTGTTGGTGGTATCCCACCATCGCTCAGCTAGGGCCATTAATCAGACCCGGTCATTGCTCGTCCTACCCAACAGGGGTATGATCGAGCAAAGCCAGATGCATCAATAATGGCCCGACTGAGAGCAAGGAGGGTATCATACCACTCCAACACCTCCCTGGAGGCAGATCCTTCGAAACTTCTGACATAGTGACCAGCCTGTAAAGAGAAGACATTGTATCGACAACAGATCGAGTGAGCAAAATGCAAAAAAACATATGAAGGCTAAGTCCTAGAAAACTAAGTACCCTGGTCCTAGGTCCATGTGTAAGTGACGAGCTCCCGGTTTCTTTTTGAGTCCTAAAAAACTAGGCACCCTAACCCTAGGTTCGTGATTTCTGCGCATCTTAGTAATCCTAAGCCCTCGCACGTTAGGCAACCACTATCATTTTGCGTCAACCATTCTTCTAAAAAATTAATTTCTTAAAATTTCTAGGATTTTCTTAAAGATCTTTCTCAAGGTTCTAGGATTTTATAAAAAAATTTTCTAAAACTTTTCCGAGACTTTGGAAAAATCTTCTTAATTCTCTAAGATTGCCTAAAAAAAAAAAAAATTCCCCAAGATTTATGTTTTTCTCAAAATAAAATTCAAAGTTTTTTTTAATTATTATCCACTCTTATTGTTTGTTCAAAATCCTAGTGTCTCTACTGTTTTAATCTCCATTGCATAGGTACCTAAGATCAAATCCCACATTCATCCAACAATCATCATCATCAATTCAAAACATCAAAATAAAATTATCAATCATCATCTTTATATCAAGTCATACGGGGATCCTAGGCATGCGTCTATATTTGAGATTTAAACGTATTATGGTATTAAAACGGTAAGAATAGAGAGCGTACCAAAGGTCGCAGGCGAGAAATGTGATGGTCAGGCTCCCGCAGTAATACGTCAATAGCAATGGAATCTGTAGGAGGCTCGTAGCGTCTCATCCCACGGGAAACTATGCGATGAGGGACTGGATCGTAGGTATGCGGGTCGAAAGGTGCTAAGTGACCTTCTCCAGCATCTGGATCCAGAAAGTCGGCCATCGCAACCTCTGCAGCAGCGTCAGCAGCAGCTTGAGCCTCAGCAGCTGCCCGTGCTTCCTCCTCGGCCGCTTGGCGGGATGCACGCTCTACCTCGTGCAAAAGAGCGTCCATCGCAGCGCTAGGCTGAGTAGCAGTAACACCGCTGGCGGGCTGACTAGTAGTCGTATCCCTAAGTGCCCCCATAGGGAAACTCCCGGCAACAGCAGGACCTTGCCGTGCCCCTAAGTTATCATCTCCCTAGCATGAGCCCGCCATGAAGAGGAATGGAACCACGAGCAGTAATGTGAACATCATAAGAAGTAGCGAGAAAGCAAAGGAGAAGCAGAGAGAAGTCGAGAGAGAGCAAGAGGCTAGAGAGAGAAAGAGATATGAGCAAATGAATCTACCCCGCGTGCCTCAAGGACCCTTATACGTGTTTGGAAGTGGCGGTCGCCAACTTTGATTATGGCAGCCGCCAGGTTTGTAAAAAGTCACATAGCGTACGCCATGTTGGAATGATTTGAACCCATTGGCCGCCAGGTTCGAAGGGTTTTTGGAGGTGGCGACCCCCGTGTCAGAAGAGAAACGGCGCCTGTCAACGATCATATCAGTTGCTGACGTTATTTTAGGATTTTTAGGAGCTGTTTGGAATTTTTAATATGTGTTTTCTCTTATTTTATTATTTGCACGCAATTTAATTTCTATTTATGTATATAGATTATATTCTCTTTATTTTTACTTGCAAAAATAATTTTAAAAATAATAAAATAAAATAAATATATACATAAATAATTTTGTTTTTGTGTGTTTTTTATATTAACCTCATATGTATTATTTTGTATGTATTTTTAAAAATACTTTGTTATGCAAATAATAAATTTTACACTTTGCTACCCCCATCTTTAGCAGTTACTCATTCTCGATAAATTTAAACCGTAACTAGGATTTTAATTACTTTTTACACCTCGTTTCGAATTTTTACCTCTTAATTCATGATCTTTCTCCCCGATAAATCTAATTTTCGGCCGTAGTTTGGCTCCTGATCATTTAAAGTCTAGTTTTCGATTCTCTAAGTCCCATATTATTATATCTTGACCTGACCTATTAGCTCGATAGTTGACTCGTCGGTAATCCTCATGACCTTAAACTAACTCGTCGGTCCTCCTCATGATCCTAAACTGACCCGTCGGTCCTCCTCATGACCCTAAACTGACTCGTCGATCTTCCTTATGACCCTAAACTGACCCACCGATTCTCCTCACGACCATAAACTGACCCGTCGGTCCTCCTCATGACCATAAATTGACTCATCGACCCTTTCTCGACCTAAAACTGATTAATCTCCTGATCAATCTATGTTATGACATCAGAGCCTTCTTGCATTATATCTACATTACAATATAAATGTATGCATCATGTTAGCGTTTATTCATGTTAGCATTCACATCATGTTTTTTATCATTACATCTTTGCATTTTGCCCCATGAACTACGCTCTTGTCTGATCCCTAGCAAAATGGGTACGTAGGCATCTTGGTGAAAATTCGAGTGCGACCAACATCATATGTGTGTTTGTATGGCCTAAGATAGGTGGCTATGTCAAATGGATGTTGTCTCTGGATCCTTGATATAACTTGCATCATGCGTTGTTATGTAAGTTATATCAAAGGGGGCAACTGTAGATACCCCAATTTGACCATGCCTAATCTTAGGCAAATTTGATGATGAAAACAGGAGGAATAGTACCTCAGTATGATCCTCGGGATTTGATCCAAGCTCGGTATTTAAATTCAGTCATCAAAAACTTTCAAAATCTCTGAACCAATGAAATTGTACCAAACCATCGATAACTTGTTGCCCAAATCATTGTCAGAAGTGGCGACCGCCAACTCACATTGTGGCGGCTGTCAATAGAACCTCTTGGAAACCCTACCCAAAAGTGGCGGCCGCCAACTACAATATGGCGATCGCCAACTCACATTGTGGCAGCTGCCAATAGAACCTTGTGGAACCTTTTCCAACCCAGCGGCCGCCAACTTGCATTGTGGCGGCCGCCAACTTCAAATGGCCTGACGTGTCCAAAAACATGTCAAATTGTTATTGGTTGAAGAATTCTATAAATACCGTACTTCGGCGTACGCTTTCAGTACGAATTTTGAGTGAGAGAGGCTCTGCCGATATACCGAGCAATTCTGAGCCCGACGCCGAAGCCCTACAGAGATATCGAGATCCGAGCCTCCCATAGTCCCAAACCCTAGTTTGGAGCATCACCCGAGGATTGGATCGTTGAAGCACATTTCTAATTTGAGGGTTTCCTGGTAATCTAGGTATCTTGTTTAGATTCCCAATTTTTTTAAACTTCACTTCCTCTATCTTGGAGTGGTCGGGTTAATTTTTAATTTCAATTCACATTTTTTCTTTTTATTTATATAGTCAATCTAATTTGCTTCATGTAATTTGATTATTTTCTTTAATTGTTTAGTTAACTAATTTTCTCACATTCACACTTAACACATTTGTTATTTTCTTTCTTTCATTAAATTATTAAAATAGTACAAACATGTTTTGACAATTACAACTAATTAATATTGTTAATTGTTACCGTAATGCACTTACACACACATGAATATAGTTGCCAATACTATATTCAAATTTGGCAATTAAATAATTACGTTTTGGTTTCTTTCATTTTTCTAGTGCTAGTTTAATATTATTTACTAGTCTATACCATTGTCTTTTTGTTTTTATAGTTTCCCTTACTAGCATTAGTTTAATTTCTTAACATTTATCTTTTTTTTCTCTTTAATATTTAATGTTCTTTCATTAGTTTTTACTTTTCATTTTCTTTCTCTCTTTTTTTAATAGTAGTGTAATTTTTCTTTTTAGCATTTTATTTATTTTTCTTTTCTTTTCCTTGTAATGTAGTTTTGATTTTATTTTTAATATACTATTTTCTTTCTTTTTTCTTTCTTTTCTTATAATATTAGTTTAATACTCTTTTACTAACATTTATTTTTCATTTTCCTTTCATTCTCTTTTATATTAGTATAATTTTTTTTTTAACATTTTCTTCTTATTACTAACTTTAAATTTCTTTATAATGTTCAATTTTTTTTTCTCTTAATGCTAATTTATTTTTCTCTTTATTAGTGTTTTCTTTCTTTTAACGTTCGTATTTATTTTTCCTATAAAGTTCCTTCTTCATTTTCTTTTTCTAGCTTTATTTACTTATAACTTTATTTCATCCTCCTTTTTTTTTTTTTTTCATTAATCTTAAAAATCACAAAAAGTCTTTTAATCTAATTCTCATTCTTTAAATATAATTTTCTTTCCTTTTGTTTTCTTTTCTCCTTACTTTCTTTTATCCATTTTAAAATTTAAATAATTAGCTTTCCTTCTCATTAGTTCAATAAACATTTTCTAATTTTCTTATTCTTAATATAAATTTTTTTTTTATAAATTTTTCTCTTATTTTTTTTAAATCTTTAAACCCTCTTTTGTTAAAACACACTCATTTTTGTTAGTAAACTTTTCTTCTTTTAAAATATAGAATTTTTGTGCATCTTTTATTTTTAGTACTTATCGTGTTCGTATTTTTCTTTCTAAATGAATGTTATGCATGTTTTGGTTATTTTCTTTAAATGTATGTTTAGAGTAGCTTAATTCATTTTGTAGCAAATCATGTTTAGATTATTTTAACATCTTTAGTCTATTCATTTAAACCATGCTAGTTTAA
>JAOTRH010485554.1:0-24883 GCA_034768845.1 Heliamphora exappendiculata
ATATGTATCCTACATGTCTAGTTTATCATGCTCCAAGTAACTGCATTTATTAGTTGAGTTCACAATACGACAAAGGATTAAACGCTAATATTATGAATAAAACACTGTTATGTCTATGTAGCACGAGCATGCGGTACAAATATGACATGCTAGCATGGTGATTTTCAACCAAAAAAAAAAAAAGAATACGAAACGCCAGGAACACGTTAAATATATGCATTTGATATATTTATTGTTCATCAATCATATAAGTAAATATTTTACACAAATATAATCAAAATTTCCACATAACACTAATTAGAATAAAAAAATGAAAATTCCATATCATAAATATCAATATATAAATATATCATTTGCATAACAACAGTTTTTCATCAAAAATAATAAAATTAACCACATTTTATATAAAAACTGTTTCATCAATCCATCTATCATAGATAACATCCAGCGTCTCAATTAGACGAAGTGTGAAGTACAAGGGTCAATAGGTAACCCTAGTTAGTTTTCCAAATTTGCTGTGTTTTTCATTTGTGATTGATGCGTGTCCAAAGCGTGTACGGTTCTAAAAGAATAAGAATTGATAGAACACGTGTGTGCAATTTCCAAACAAGCTTCAAGGGGAGGCGCCTCTGACGAGAGGCAGTGATTGAAATGTGACTGACAAGCATGCCCACCTTATTAGAATTGTATGTGCTTCTCAATCCCATATTACCAAACAATAACTACTTATCCCATAAAGGAATTGAATAATAGAACAAATATGAACACCCACCCATGACGGGGTGCCACTGGGGACAACAATTATAAGATCCAATACTATTACCTGCACCAAACACCCATAACCTAGTCCACGTAACATAACTTTGGACACAAACAACGACAATTCAATCTACCCATCCCTTGTTTCCTTTCTCTGCTTTTCCTTCTTTCTCCTCCTCTCTCCAACCATGAGAATCAATAAGACGCATGGAATTCAAAAAACTTATAAGCTCCCATGTTTTTTTGTTTACTCAATAGATTAGGAGACGTATAATACACTGTAACTACATGAATTAAATATATTCAGTAAAAAAAAACTACATGAATTAAATACAAATAATTCAATGAGGAAGAATTCAGCCAATACAAGAACACAAGCACGGAATAATTCATAAACTAGCAAAGGTAAGACCAGAAAGTAACCCCAGAAATTAAATAATACTAAAACTAGATCCATGGTTGAAACAATTCTGTACAAAACTTTTGTATATGAACTGTTAGACAGAAACTCTGGCCAGTTTTTAAATATCAGTAGTGTTTGAATCTATTTGGTACAACCAGCAAGTTTTTAAAAGTGAAATTATTCTTAACATATAAAATGATGTGAATTTTTTCTCCAAGTCCATTGGCTAATGAACCAGATTTTCCTAAATCATTGTGGACAGATATACATTAGAATAAATGAAGCTTAGAACTTTATTTATTTATTTTTTCTCATCGGCACAAAGAAGTGGGGAGAGAGATGGGTTTGAGATTGAGAAAAAGTTTCCGTGAAATAAATGGTGCAAACACGGGGAGGAACGTATGATTGGCCCATTAACTTCCCATTCTTCTTCAGAAGAAAAGACACTACTACCCATGCCTAAAACATATCAAATGTAGATATCTTATTAGTTTAATTTGTCCCTTCATGGCTTTCAAACATTCAAATCAATTCTTCTCTTTTTGTGAAGAAAAGGGCCCAATTCTCCCCGACCCTACAGCATTAAGTACCACTTTTCTTAAAGCATCAAGTGGAGAGAAACGCAAAGGCAAAAGGGGCGAAAAAGGAAAAAAATTTCATAGTTGCAGGATCCTATGCTAAAAATTGATCCTGATATTGGGTTTAAAACTATATTCACATAATAGCTGATTATTAGTTCACAAGTATTCAACCTTATCTTCTACAATGTAAAAGGATTTACTAAAGAAGTTAGGACAAAATTCATCCAAACGAAGACAACATTTTTCTATTTAATATAAAATTAAATAACAACCAACAAGATGACTTTCATCCTACTAATGAATCTTTCATACAATTTGATGAATTCAAAGCAACAATGATCAGTATACATTATTTAAAAAGAAACCACAAATACACAATTACCAAAGTATCATTTCTGAATTGAACAAACTAAACAGAGTATAACACCACCACAAAAGTTATAGATCCTATAAGAATCCGTAAGACACCTCGAGAATCTATTAGGAGGATCCTATGCTAAAAATTGATTCTGATATTGGGCTTAAAACTGTATTCACATAAGATTTGAATATTAGTTCATGAACATTCAACCTTACCTTCTACAATGTAAAAGGATTTACTAAAGAAGTTAAGGCAAAATTCATCCAAATGAAGACGACATTTTGCCATTTAATATAAAATTAAATAGCAACCAACAAGATAACCTTTATCCTACAAATGAATCTTCCATACGATTTTAATGAATTCAAAGAAACAATGATCAGTATACAATATTTAAAAAGAAACTAAAAATACCCAATGACCAAAGTATCATTTCTGAACTGAACGAACTAAACAGAGTAAAACAACACCACAAAAGTTACAGATGTTATAAGGATCCGTAAGATACCTTGAGAAATCTACTAGGAGGATCATGTGCTAAAAATTGATTCTGATATTAGGATTAAAACTATATTCACATAACAGTTTATTAGTTCATAAATATTCAATCTTACCTTCTACAATGTAAAAGGATTTACTGAAGAACCTAAGGCAAAATTCATCCAAGCGAAGACGACATTTTTTTATTTAATATAAAATTAAATAGCAACCAACAAGATTACTTTTATCCTACTAATGAATCTTTCATACGATTTTAATGAATTCAAAACAACAATAATCAGTATACAATATTTAAAAAGAAACAAAAAATACCCAATGCGCAAAGTATCATTTCCGAACTGAACGAACTAAACAGAGTAAAACAACACCACAAAAGTTATAGATATTATAAGGATCCGTAAGACACCTCGAGAAATCTATTAGGAGGATTCTATGCTAAAAATTGATTATGATATTGGGCTTAAAATTATATTTACATAACAATTTATTAGTTCATAAATATTCAACCTTACCTTCTACAATGTAAAAGGATACTAAAGAAGCTAAGGCAAAATTCATCCAAACCAAGATGACATTTTTCTATTTAATATAAAATTAAATAGCAACCAACAAGATTACTTCTATCCTAATAATGAATCTTCC
Source organism: Heliamphora exappendiculata (assembly GCA_034768845.1). Taxonomy (NCBI): domain Eukaryota; kingdom Viridiplantae; phylum Streptophyta; class Magnoliopsida; order Ericales; family Sarraceniaceae; genus Heliamphora; species Heliamphora exappendiculata. The sequence continues at coordinate 3,248 of JAOTRH010485554.1, forward strand.
ATACGATTTTAACGAATTCAAAGCAACAATGATCAGTATACAATATTTAAAAAGAAACCAAAAATACCCAATGTGACGCCCCGTCCTCCAAGCACGTTGGGACATGCATAAATATAAATAAAAGGATATTCTATCCATTTATTCATATTTACATACGCTAGTTATTATATCATAAACAAGTTCTGAACCATTCAAAGTACTTAACTATTACAGTTTCATTAAGAAATTTCAAAAATTACACTAAGCGCGAGAGAACTGAATATAAGCACAAAAGAAGAAGTCATGACTCCTCAGAATGCATCAGCAAAATCCACGTGCTCTTGAAACTCACCATGTTCTTCAAACTTTTCTTCTTCCTCTGGGACGACTTCTTTCAAGAATTCCTCCTCGCCTGTGGCACAAATGCCATGAGCCAAGGTCCAGAAGTAAAATACTATAACCTTCTAACTAATCTCACAGTACAAAATTCACCACAACACATATAATATAACACCAAGTACAATTTATAGTCAAGGAGACAGACAAATTTATAACTGGGTAGTAGGTAAGTAAATAAACATGTGCATATGAGATGCCTTGTATGAAATACAGATGCCCAACCCAACATGCACCCATATTATAACAGGAATTCTATATCGGGAATTACCAGAGTAGACTTTCACAGGTATTTGATCACTAAAGCCATCATCGTGCCTCGTTGCGAATAGTAACCATGTCGCCTGGCTTCATGCCATAGTTGTTTTACTCGACGGCAATGGCATGGGGGCGGGCCACCTAGTTATCAGCCACCCTTATTCGGGTCAACCAATCCCACCTTGAGACTCATGATGCATTCTCCGGTGTCAATCCAAAAGTCTAAGCTATCGAAATTAGAATGCTAGTGACCAACCCATGGTACCTAACAGTATTCATAAACCATTTCAAACACTGGGAACGCACTCAGGGTGTATAAACCAAATCTGTAACACAGGGGACGCACGCAGGGTGTACAAACCAAAATTATCTCCAACACCGGAGACACACCCAAGGTGTATAAACTAAAATATTTTCAAAAATGGCAAACAGGGACGCCCTAGACTTAGAATTAAGAGAACAACAATCTCAACATAGCTCATCCCAACAACGATTTGAACAGATGGACTCTAACATACCAGGATGCAAATGACAATACTCATAATGTGTACCATTAATCTCATATGCAACAATTTATAGCATGACATAAACTATTATGACAGTGTTAATGGTACAATTTGTGAAGCATAAGGTACAATTCTCAAGATATGATTCAATATAACTGTATGGGTTCTAAATCACCATACATTCACTTAAAACACTAATCAACCAATTCAAATAAGTCATCATACAAAAACTCAGGTCTTATAGAAAAGGGTGCTCGAATCACATTTAGCAACTTTTAAGACTAAAATTAAGTATTAAATTAAAAGAGCCGACAAGGTTTTGGGGTATCTAGATTTTGAATCGAGCTATGATTTTTATACACCATTTAGATAAAAATATTTTTTGTAACTCTCATGTTTAATACCAAGGTCAAAACTTAAGGCAAATTGATGAACATTTTATCCTAAGCAAAAACTGTTCAGCACTTACTTCAAGATTTTACCAAAAATATGCTTCTTTTGCTCTCGGTTTTTGGGTATCAAATGAAGTTCAAATGAGCCCATTTTTAGTATGTTCTAGTCTAACATGTCCTCTACAAGTTTTATGTTTAGAGTTAAGGATAGTTGTTTGAAACAAGTTAGACTTTCTTGACCATTTTAAAAAGTAGGTTATGTCAGGCGTCAAAATTCAGCAGAGCCAATTTTAGACAGAGGGTTTGAAATGATTTTGGGGTATCATTCCAAGGCTTTAAGGTCTGATTTGTGGGAAAAAATTACTTCAATATGTTAGCTACAATATTCATGTAGACCACGTTTGGGATATGCCATTAAAAATAGAGGTTTTGGGCTACACAAAAATATGTGACAGAAGTGTCCCTTGACAGCGAAAACTCAGTAGAAATCTTCAAAGGGGTTTTGACCTATCCATACTAAATATTTTGTTCTCATTTTTGATGGGTAGATAGATATACATGTTATCTACAACTTTAATGTTTTGACAAAAGTTCAGATCTCATTTTAAACTAGAGTTTCCATGTAAGTAGTGTTGACTGGTCAAAAAATAACACACTTTGGTAAAATTGTAATATCTTGAGTTCTAGTTATGAAAATGAGTTGAAACAAACTTTGGATGAAAGATAACACAAAAATATAAATCTAAAAATAAATAAACATGCTTAGATCAATTTTCTACGTTGAGTTATGGCGTTTCAAATCTCAAGAAAAAAACATCAAAGTTCTCAAAAATTAAGCCTCTTAGGTTTCAAGTCTTCTACTTATGCCATGTCATGTTTTTGCTCCATTTCTTTACATACTTGTGTTTTATAATTTAATATCAAGGCTCTTGAACACTTAGGGATCATAAAAATCAAAGATAACAACATACAACAACATCTCATATCATTCATAAACATAACAGCCCATAATTTCCAACTACGACGCTTTTTCGGTTTGATTTCGGTTCTTGATTCTTGGAGTTTTAAAAGGATGCGTTGGGAGATATTTTGAGGAATCCTAGAAACAAGGTTTAGAAGTTTTACGTACTTACTTTAGGGCTCAAGGGATGGTGGTATGGAATGACTTAACTTTAGAAAAACTCATCTTGATTTCTTAGCTCCCTTCTTCCTTCTTTCTTCTTCTTTCCTCTCTTAAACTTGCAGAATACCTCAAGAACTTTGAAAGTCTGGTCCCTCACCTCTCTTGCACGAAATTATGAAGAGGAGAAGAGGTGTTTAGGCTTAGTTTATATAGGCAAAGGTTAGGGGACATGTGGGAGACAAAGAAGTACCAAAATGGTCATTTTTTCTTCATTTTTCATAATGTGAATTGATTTTGATTTGAGTTGATTTAAGTTTTTGTGCACTAAATTCAGATATGGGGAAGCTAAATGTAGCTAGGTGGCTGTTTGGAGTACAAAAATTTGATCCCCCATCAATCAAGGGGTTTGTCTCGATTTTTGTGCCCATATTGTGCAAGAAAATGTATTAAAAGTTAATTTGATGTATTTTTTTGGTGTCTTTTCCTACTGAGATATATTATTTTAGCATGTTTATAAGAAATATAGTATTTTCATGTATTATTATACTTTTCATAGCAATTGATTAAATAGATGTAGTCTTTTAAGACAAATTAAGTTATTTTGGCAATATGTGATTTTTTGACTTATTTTGTTGTCTATGGACTTCAATAATATTTTGTTTGCTTTTGTTGACCTATAACACTATATTATTATGTATATTACTTGTTCAACAAGTATTAGATTATCATAATATTTAATTTAATACGTTTATCATCATTTTAAGTTAAAAAGAAAACAAAAAGTCACTTTTTGGCACACTTCCCACGGTGGTCGGCCACTAAGGGGTACTTTTGTCATTTTTTATGTTATTTTATCCTTTGATACTTAATTGTACCTAAACCCTTGATTTAGGGTAACCATGTGTCAAAATTTAGATTTTTAAGACTTTTTGCTATATGAGGGACAAAATGGTCATTTTACCCTATTTATGAGAATTTTTAATTTTTAATTCATTATTTTATGATATTTATTTTATTTAGAATGTTAGGAAGCTCTCTGAGTGATAAGGTTTTGTTACTTGAGTTTTGGACCTTTTTAGGATTTTTAGGCCAAACTTAGGATTTTCGATTCAAATTAGGGTTCTGAATTTCTTCTGTGTTCTATGGTCTCGTAGACTATCCATCACTAACACTTAGCATTTGAGCTGGGTCTTTACATGGGTCGTTATTAACCGGATTATCACAACTAGGGTATGTACCGGGTCGTTACAAACTACCCCCCTTAAACAGATTTCGTCCCCAAAATTTCACCTTGTACTTCATCGTATGGAAGGTTAAGGATGATTTACTAATATTGTGCCTTTTCGTTCTCCAAAATTGTGTCCTTATTTACTTGAGTCATTCTTTTTTGCGGGTGTAGATAAGGCCGAGCCCATATATTCAGCACTTAGAGTAAGGGTTGTCTTATCCTACTTAACATCTTAAACTAATTGCTACCAAATCTTCAAGGACCATGTTACATAATCAACTAGCCCCAAAAAAATTTGTATCTCTGTCACGTTAGTTAGCCTTTGTCTATTAACTGTTGCTTTTACTTCTGTTGGGTCCATTTGAATTTCTTCTCCAGATATAACATGACCTAAAAAAAAAAAAATCACCCGATCCAACTAAAACTCACACTTACCAAAGTTTACATATAACTTGTGCTTTCTCACTATTTACAAAGAATCTTCAAATATTCCATGTGTTCCTCTTCACTCCGAGAATATAACCGAGTATCGTTTATCAACACAATTACAAAATGGTCTAGAAAGCTTCTAAACACCCGATCCATTAGGTTCATAAACACAGCAGGTACATTCATTAACCCGAAATGCATCACCACAAATTCATAATGTTCACAACGAGTCATAAAGATAGTCTCGGGTATATTTGACTCTTGCACTTCAATTTATGGTATCTTAACCCCAGTTTATCATTGAGAATACATTGGCTCCAAAACACAACTTACATCGAGTATGACTTCCACAAGCGATCATATGTCTCTATACTAGCCCACCACAGAAACTAATTCAAAAATTCTCTACTTCTGTTTGGAAAGACTATCACTCTACCGAAAATTATCTCATTACCATATTCAAACGTATATCAAAGACTACTTCCCGATCGACTAATAACTATTAACTCAAAATCACATCACCACTTTGTGTTGGACTGCTCTAGCCTTACGACCATCAAGACTAATACCGCCACTTGAACCTAATGAGTCACTAGGGCTAAACATACCACATAGACTAAACGCTTTCCAGGTATATGCTTACCTATATGAATCCAATCACAACCTCGTCACATTTTTGCTTCACGTACATATCATCCACCCTACATTCCTTTAACTGAACCGTATTAACTCCTGATTATAAAGTCTCTTATCATCATCACTCAATCCCTTCACACATTTTTTGCCACATAATTGAGCTAAGAATCACTTTTGCACTTTAATTATTTTATCTTACCCATATTCCACCAAGACACTCGATTCACTCAAGGCCATTTCAAAAATCACACCCATGAATTCGTATAATCTTACGCTTTCACTCTTTTCATTCAAACACTTATTCCTCCTACGTACTCACATTAAGTTGCTATGTAACTCCACCAGAAAAAATAAAATTATATCACCCTTCAACTTCTCATACATAGAGTTCACATGCTCCCATAAGAAAATTCTTTCTCTATACCAGCAACATCTACTCATCAATCTAAACAAACTTGCTCTAACGGGTCACATCACAAAAGGCTTTCGAAAGTAATTTTCTTGCGACTCACATCGATACCACAACGAAAACTAAATACCAACTCCATAAGAGTTACACAGCCTAGATGTCAAATGAATATAAACTGATACTTTAAGAATCTACAATGTGAATAACTCGGTCTGTCTAAAATGCGCACTCCACCCCTTAAATAATCCTCAGCGTTAATGGGACTCACTATTTTCACAAACTTCTTGGCACCAAAATCTTTGAATTGTTTAACTAAAGAGTTATCGGTCCTTGAGGTGATCTTGATAATTCTAATGATGAAGTCTGTAATCATATGCTTCTATCTTCTCTCTAATCTTTCCAAAGGTTAGTTCATTCCTCTTGGTCTCTACATTTTGTTCTTGACGTGCTAGAACGTTGGGTTTAAAAGTCTCCTCCAATAACTGGATCGTTTTTCTCAGGCGATTGGTTCTTCTAGGGTAAAAGAAACATGATAAAAGATATTATTGTGGTAATTACCTAGTCATGTGATCCATTGTGACTTGGTGGTTAATTCTTCATCAGGCTTCAAACGTTCTTTGTTGTGATCAAGATTCTTTGTTCTTTGATAGTAATGGAAAAGATCCATACTCTAACACTTCGGTGGGAAGGTCGGCATGAATATTGATGTTTATAGACGTATCTCCTTTGCTAGCGTACTAAGGTTATCATGAGTTTGAGGCTATTTCTCATTTTTTACTTCCTTACTATTGGTATGAATCTTGTGCTTCTTGATTTATCAAAATAGGTGGGTTAACGATGAACTAGTCTTAGGGAAGTTTGAATTTGCCATATGGTGGTGTCGCGAATCCTTTGGTGTGAAGCTGCCGTTTCTGACTTTAGATTGTTGATGGTATAGTTCTATTTGTCAAGATCTTTGAAAAGATATAATTAGTTGAATAAGCCTTTACTTAACCATTCTTGCAATGGGAGTCTTGATCTTCAAAACTTTGTTAAATGCGAACGTTAACAGATATTCTAAGCCGTGATACGAAGAAGAAATCTTCTTCACGCTTGAAGAGGTGTTAGTAGGTTTTCATGCATTATCTCAGTTTCTCGTGAAAGTGCTAAGGCCTAATGACGTAATATCTTGACGATCGTTGTTACTCATAGATCTATGGGGCGAGGCCGACAGTCAAAAACACCTGTGGGGTTGGAACAGTTTAGGGCGAAACCCAGGTGATTCAAAGATAGGTTGGATGAGGTTGAATGGTCACGGTTAAGGAAATTACCGTTGACACAGATTGAGTGGTCATTTGGGGTTCAAAGGTAGGAGAAACAAGAAGAGGACAATGAATAATACTTTAAACAAGTGTCCCCGAAACTAATTTAGTACAATTAAATTATGATAAAAGAGATGTTTAAGCAAAAGGGGCAGCCAAACTAGATATTTTTCCTGAAGTTACGTCGGCCTAATGTACTTCAATTAAAGCATCCAAGTCTACTTCCCTGGTAAAGATTCAAGAGTGTACGAAGGATTCACAAAATCACTGCAACAGATTGTCGTTTCAGAATCGAGAGAAATGAGCGATGGTAGAAAATTTTATCAATGTCGAATGTTTAGAATGGGTATTTAATAAAGAATTGAAATTGAGTTCTACAAGAGAAGAGTTAGTTCAAGGATGATGAATCAAATCGGAGAAGAATCAAATGCGAATATCGGTCATTATCGAGGCATGAAAACTTAAAGACAAAAATACTTTCTAGGATTGAATTTCTAATAAGATTATCAACAAGACTTGGGTGCATAAGAGTTACCGACGAACGATACTTGATGGTACCATTGAGAACTGGTGATATAAGAAGGAAGGACATACAAAAAAACTTCAAAATGTTGACACTAAGGCTTGGGGTAAATGAGAAAAGGACTTATAAGGATGAAGTCGCGAGGTTCTAACGGTGTCTCTCGAGGTAATATCTAAAATTTCTCCTAATGCGTACTCCTGTCTACCCCCCTTAAAATAAGATAACCCGTTGCATGAGTCTCCGATCTTCGATCTCGATGCCCTTACTTGTCTTTTGTGTGTAGATTCCTTGTTGTTCTAGAACCCGGTATGGTCCTAACACGACTCGCTATAAGACTCAGGTGTAGAAGATTTTAGTTCGTATAATGTATAGATGAAATTATTATTAACACAATGCATCTTATAGAGCTCCAACGCGACAGAATGCATGGTTTTCCATAACTCAAGACCTGAAGGTTCACTAAACCTAAGCTTTGATACCAACAGTGACGCCCCGTCCTCTGGGCATGTCAGGACATATATAAATATAAATAAATGGATATTCTAGCCATTTATTCATATTTACATACACTAGTTATTATATTATAAACGAGTTCTGAACCATTTAAAGTACTTAACTATTACAGTTTTACCAAATTTTTTTAAAAATTACACTAAGCGCGAAAGAACTGAATATAAGCACAAAAGCAGAAGTCTTGACTCCTCAGAATGCATCAGCGAAATTCACGTGCTCTTGGAACTCACCATGTTCTTCAAACTCTTCTTCTCCCTCTGGGACGACTTCCTCCAAGAACTCCTCCCCACCTATGGCACTAACCTTTTAACTAATCTCACAGCACAAAATTCACCACAACACATACCATATAACACCCAGTATAGTTTATAGTCAAGGAGACAGATAAGTAAATAAACATGTGCATATGAGATGCTGTGTATGAAATGCAGATGCCCAAACCAACATGCACCTAGATTATAATAGGAATTTCACACCGAAAATCACCATAGTAGACTTTTACAGGTATTTGATCACTAAAGCCATCATTGCGCCTCGTTGTGAATAGTAACCACGTCGCCAGGCTTCATGCCACAGCTGTTTTACTCAATGGAAACGGCGTGGGTGCGGGCCACCCAGTTATCAGCTGCCCTTATCAGGGCCAACCGATCCCACCTTAAGACTCATGATGCATTCGCCAGTGTCAACCCAAAAGTTCAAGCTATCGAAATCAGAATGCTAGCGACAAACCCATGGTGCCCAATAATATTCATAAACCATTTCAAATACAGGGGATGCACCCAGGGTGTATAAACCAAATCTGTAACACTGGGAATGCACGCAGGGTGTACAGGTCAGAATCATTTCCAACACCGGGGATGCACCCAAGGTGTATAAACCAAAATATTTTCGAAAATGGCAACCAGAGATGCCATAGACTTAGAATCAAGAATAACAATCTCAACACTGCCCATCCCAATAATGATTTACACAGATGGACTCCAACATGCCAGGATGCAAATGACAATGCTCATAATGTGTACTATTGATCTCATATGCAACAATTTATAGCATGACATCAACTATCATGGCAGTGTTCATGATACAATTTGCGAAGCATAAGGTATAATTCTTAAGATATGATTCAATATAACAGTATGGGTTCTAAATCACCATGCATTCACTTAAAACACTAATAAACTAATTCAAATAAGTCATCATACAAAAACACGAGTCTCATAGCAAAGGGTGCTCAAATCACACTTAGCAACTTTTAAGATTAAAATCAAGTATTAAATTAAAAGAGCCGACAAGGTTTTGGGGTATCTAGAATTAGAATCGAGCTATGATTTTTATACATCATCTAAATAAAAATATTTTCTACAACTCTTATGTTTGACACCAAGGCCAAAATCTAAGGCAAATGAGTGAACATTTTATCCTAAGCAAAAACGGTTCAGCACTTATTTTAAGATTTTACCAAAAATATGTTTCTGTTGCTCTCAGTTTTGGGGTATCAAATGAAGTACAAATGAGCCTATTTTTTTAGTATGTTCTAGTTTAACATGTTTCCTACAAGTTTGATGTTTATAGATAAGGGTAGTCATTTGAAACAAGTTAGACTTTTTTGGCCATTTTAGAAAGTAGGTTCTGTCAGCCGACAAAACTCAGCAGAGCCGATTTTGGACAGAGGGTTTCAAACGGTTTTGGAGTATCATCCCGAGGATTTAAGATCTGATATTTGGCTAAAAAATACACCAATATGTTAGCTACAATATTTATGTAGACCACTTGTGGGATAGATAACTAAAAATAGGGGTTTTGGTCTACACACAAATATGTGACAGAAGTGTTCCATTGAGGGCTGAAACTCAATAGAGATTTTCAAAGGAGTTTTAACTTATCAGAACTCAATATTTTGTTCTCCTTTTAGGTGGTTAGATATATATACATGTTATCTACAATTTTAATAGTTTGACCAAAGTTTGGATCTCGCTTTAAAATAGGGTTTCCAAGTTAGTAGTGTTGACTGGTCAAAAAATAACACACTTTGATAAAATTGTAATATCTTAAGTTCTAGTTATGAAAATGAGTTGAAACAAAGTTTGGATAAAAGATAACACAACAATATAAATTTGGACATAAAGAACATGCTTAGATCAATTTTCTACATTGAGTTGTGGCATTTCAGATCTCAAGGCAAAAACATCAAAGTTCTCAAAAATTTAGCCTCTTAGGGTTGAAGTCTTCTACTTATGCCATGTTAAGTTTTTGTTCCTTTTCTTTGCGTACTTGTATTTTAGAATTTAATATCAAGGCTCCAGAACATTTAGGGGTCATCAAACTTAAATATAACAATACACAACAACATCTCATATCATTCATAAACATAACAACCCTTAATTTTCAACTACGACGCATTTTCGGATTGATTTCGATTATTGGTTCTTGGAGTGTTTAAAGGGATGTGCTGGGGGATATTTTGAGAGATCTTAGACACAAGATTTAGAGATTTTACTTACTTGCTTTAGGGCTCAAGGAATGGTGGTATGGAAGGACTTAACTTTAGAAAAACTCATCTTGATTTCTTAGCTCCCTTCTTCCTTCTTTCTCCTTCTTTCCTCTCTCAAACTTGTAGAATACCTCAAGAACTTTGAAGGTCTAGTCCCTCACCTCTCCTACAGGAAATTATGAAGTGGAGAAGAGGTGTTCAGGCTTAGTTTATATAAGCAAAGGTTAGGGGACATGTAGGAGACAAAGAAGTACCAAAAGGGTCCTTTTTTCTTCCTTTTTCATAATGTGAATTGATTTTGATTTGAGTTGATTTAAATTTTTGTGGGCTAAATTCAGATATGGGGAAGCTAAATGTAGCTAGGTGGCTATTTGGGATACAAAAATCTGATCCCCCATCAATCAAGGGGTTTGTCTCGAATTTTGTGCCCATATTATATAAGAAAATGCATTAAAAGTTAATTTGATTTATCTTTTTGGTGTTTTTTCCTTATGAGACCTATTATTTTAGTATGCTTATGAGAAATATAGTATTTTCTTGTATTATCAAAGTTTTCATAGCAAATTAAATAGATGTAGTATTTTAAATCAAATTAAGCTATTTTGCCAATATGTGACTTTTTAACTTATTTTATTGTGTATGGATTTTAGTAATAATTTGTTTGCTTTTGTTGACCTATAACACTATATTATTATGTATATTACTTGTTCAACAAGTATTAGATCACCATAATACTTAATTTAATACATTTATCATCATTTTAAGTTAAAAAGAAAGTAAAAAGTCACTTTTTGGCACACTTCCCAAGGTGGTCGGCCACTAAGGCGTATTTTTGGCATTGTTGATGTTATTTTATTTTTTGCTACTTAATTGTACTTAAATCCATGATTTAGGGTATTTATGTGTCAAAATTTGAGTTTTTAAGGCTTTTTGCTATATTAGGGACAAAACGGTCATTTTACCCTTTTTGTGAGAATTTTTAATTTTTAATTTATTATTTTATGATATTTACTTCATTTAGAATGTTAGGAGACTCTCCGAGTGCTAAGGTTTTGTTACCTGAGTTTTAGACCTTTTTAGGATTTTCGGTCCGAACTTAGGGTTTTCGATTCGAGTTAGGGCTCTGAACTTCTTATGTGTTCTATGGTCTCATGGATTATCCATCACAAATACTTAGGGTTTGAGCTAGGTCTTTACATGGGTCGTTATTAACCGGGTTATCACAATTAGGGTCTGTGCTGGGTCGTTACACCCAATGACCATCATTTCTGAACTGAACGAACTAAACAGAGTAAAACAACAACACAAAAGTAATCGATGTTATAAGGATCCATATGAAAACTCGAGAAATTTATTAGGAGGATACTAAGAAAAATATAAAAATTGAACTCAATACTCACGTTTTCTTGATCAGGGCCTTCTCCTTATAGCATTTCTTAACGAACATCTTACCCTTGATACCCAGTGTCTGTTTAATTCAAATTAGAAAAAAAAAATGAACATGATTTGCCATATATACATATTCCTATGAAACATATATCTATCGGAACACCCTTTTTGGTGTGAACTCAAAATTGAAGCTCAATCACACTTTTGATTTTCAAAATTTTCCAACAAATAACAATTTAAACATTTTTTAATGCTAATCCCTTTAACTTCAAGGGAAAATAAGAAAAACAAAATCCCAAATTACCTACATATTTCTATGAAGCATATATCTATGGGAACACCATTTTTGGTGTGAACTCAAAATTGAAGCTCAATAACACTTTTTGTTTTTAAAATTCTCCAACAAATAACATTTGTAACATTTCTTTAATGTTAATCCCCTCAACTGCAATGGAAACTAAGAAGAAAAAATCCCAAATTACCCACTTTTCCTATTTTTTTAATCTTTTAACATCAATAATCCTACACCAAATTTGTGCAATTTCTTCAAGAACACATAAATTGCAGCGCCCTTTTTTTGTGTGCGCACACGTGATAGAGAGAGGGGAGAGAGGGATAAGTGGTATAACCTTATGGGCGATTTCATAACGCTTGTGAACTTCGCAAGCCCCTTTCTTACGCTTGCGCTCGAAGTGGTCATTGCGATAGCTATGCCTCTTCCTATGAAGATCTATGTAATCTCCTTGCGGGGTCAGAGAAAGAAAATAAAAAACTAGAGTCAGAAACTATCAGCTGAGTCTTCGGTGAGATTCAGAAACTCGTGATTAAAAAAATGGTATGAAAGAATCAGTACGAATTTACCATTGCGACTAAGAAAGAAAATAAAAAACGCTGAGTCTCCAGTGAGATTCAGAAACTCTTGATTAGAAAAAGATGTTAAAGAACCAGTACGAATTTACCATTATGACTAAGACTCCTGGCTATTCGATGTCTAGGGTTTCCCTGGGGCGAGAGTGAACGAGAGAGAGGAGGAGATGCTTTCAGATTGTTATCCTGTATCTTGTTCGGTAGGGTTCAAAATCGAAGGATTTTAGTCCAACCCACAAGGGTAAGAGGAATAAGGCCTTGTTTGGCAATATGATGCATAGAATTAAAAGAATTTCTTGACAGTCCATTTTTGTCTCCTTAAATTATTACACAAAAAATTATTCAATAGGTAGAAATCCAAGTGGTGTGCTCTACATGGTAAGTAAGGATGTAAAATTAGCCTGGTTAAGCCTGGCTGCCACTCTCTCAACTAAGTTTGGATCTATCTTAAATTTGAAGGGCTCTTGCTAAATTTTAGACAGAACAAGATGACTTTTTTGGGAGGAGAACTCAAAGCTGACCATGAGAGTATACGAGTTAGAGCTTAGGCTTGGACTGCGTTCCAAAGCGGCGATCTAGTGGTGGCCGACTTGAAAGGGCCGAACAATTTTTTAAAATATGTAATTTTTAGATTTTTTATTATTTTTAAAATTACATTTATATATCTTTATGTGTTTTTATATTTATTTTAGTTATAAATTAACTTATTATTTATTATAAATAGTTTTTTAATTGTTTCTATATGTAATATTTTAAAATACAATATTATTTCTAATTTAATAAAATTTGTTTATTCTAAGTTTATAGTTTATGAACTCACTAATAAAAACAACTTAAAAATTAATAAATAATGATTTATTATAAGTTTAGTTTCATAAAAAACCTTAAAATTATTATAAGTTTATATTTATAAACTAAGTAATAAATTATAATTTAATAAACAATAGTCATAATTATTTATGAGGGTCAACTCAAACATAGAAGGTTGGCCTACGGCCAAGAGGCCAAATCTAGTGGGGCGACCCAGGACAGTCGGAGGACCCACTACATAACTTAAGGTGAAGTTGGTCCGACCTTCTAAACTCGACCGAATGCACATTGGAGGTTTCGATCGAGGCAATGGCACATTAAATGTTATGGCCACAACATATTTCCATTAGAGCGGTCTTGAGACCGATCGAGCAGTTTGTGATGGAGAAGGACTTTAAGTTTAGGATTGAAGCATTCTTCTCTCATTTCTCTCATCTCTCTCTCTACTCTAAAAACTTAACCCTAGAAACTCTATTGGAGCTCATTCTTGAGGTTTTCCATCCTCATTGGAGGTTTTTGCTCACTCCCCTCTCAATTGTGAGTGTTGAAGGGACGATCTACACGCGGAAGCTTCATTGTTTCATTCCTCCGTGGGTATTTTGCTTATTTAGAGCTTGCCAAAGCCTTGTGTCATGTGATTCGAACATAAAAAAAGGTAGGAACTACGACTACTTATGAACATTATTGGGTATGAGTCGAGTATTTTGAATTTATATATGAAATTATGATAAATTTATATTTTTAGAATCTTAGGTTAGAGTTTAATGTTAAAGCATGTAAAATCATTGGCTTGTGGGTGATTTAAGGTGATTTTAACTTCTTGTTGTTGGTTATGGCTGAAATTGAAAAAAAGAAGTTAGGGTTTGGTTTTGGGGTTACCCTTGGTGAAATTGAGAGGTTTTTGAATTGATAAACCCAAGAGTGAAGTTGGATAATAATTGGGTAAATTTTGGGTTGTGAGAACCTATTTACATGTATAAAATTCATAAATTTGATGATATATGAAAATATAAAATGATGAATTAGGAGTTTTGAGCAAATCAAATGAATATAATGGGTATTTGGGAACTACAAGATATTGGTTCGGGCGTTAAGCTAATTAAAACCAAATTTGTAAAATATATTAAATTGAGTAACAGTGAAGGACCATGGGATGTTTGGGTGGGGTTTTGAGTTCATTAAACTCGAATGTAAAACGTATGAGATACTAATGATTATTAATGATTTTAACTGTCATGTGTGTTGGGTGTTGACGAGAGAAATTATGTTTGGATTTGACTCGTGTTTGAAATTTTAAAAATGATGATGTGAATGAACCGACTTGGGATCCACGGATCGTAATTATGAGCTAATCCAGGTCCTAGGTGAAAGACTGAAAAACTGCGCAGATTTAGTGACCTATCCATCGGCTAATAACCAAGAAAAATGCATTAGTCGTGGTGAGTTATAGAATGCATTTGCCACTTGGTGGGTCTCGCGTTACCCGGTTAGTAGTAGCCATGGATGAATCTATTAGCTCGTCTAGCGTCAGCTCTTAAAACTTAAAAGAGTACATAATTGGGTTAGATACTTGTCCCTGTTGGAGGCAAACTGTCAAGATCATTGATTTGTATATAATTTTTTGAGAAATAAAAATTAGACGGGTAATCGCCAAAACAGGCTCCAGATAAAACTTTTTAATGTCGAACGATTAAAATAAAACTCGTGCTACCACAGTTAATTTAGATGAATACCTTTCGGTCGTTTCTTCAACTACGAACTTTGATTCTCTGAATTGAAGCTTTGAATAGACCTTCTACTGTATTCTGATGCGATTCCTGAACGTAGTGTAGGTTACGATCATTTAAGAACTGATACCGACAGAACCTAGACAATCTTAGTCTTGAAAGATAACTTATGAATTTGGTTTAGCCTACCCGCATATTTATAGGTTACAACAAGGACCTGTGAAGTAATTATGATGTAAACTTCTACTGTGATTCAGATACCCTTCAAGCGCTTTCTATAAATATGAAAACCTCTTAGCGATTTCTGTAATTATAAAAATCTTGCAGCAGTTTCTGCAATTTTCATAAAATACTAAATTACAGTTTATACCACTAAAAGAACTATAACTGCACTTCTAGCCATAATTTCAAGACCAATTTGTATTGAGTTTCTGTTATTAAATACTTAACTCATCTTCTCACGTTAAAATTCTCGATACCCGCTAATTAAATTTAAATACTAATAATTTAATTTAATTGGCATCTTTAAATTTCTTTAAGCATTTCTGCTTAACTTATTTGACAGCCAGACAATTAAATTCACCTGTAGGGTTTGGCCTAACCAAAACTTATAAGCTTCCTTAAGGGGGTATCATCAATCCCGAACAATCGGGACGTGGATTCCGTCAATAATTAATATTCACCATATAATTAATACCACTATCCAACTCACCGGGACTATTGATCCATAAAAGATCGCACCATCTGATGAATCAAAATAATGAATATTAAATATATGTAAATAATAATTATTTTGGGATTATCATCATAAGAACTTATAAAAACATTGAGGTGTGAATTAATTTATATAGTCGGTATAAAATTAATTACCCAATATGGTCCCGTTCAATATTTGCAAAGTGTACCAGTACAGTAAGTCGAAATAATAGACGACGCTATTATCTATTCCTCGTAACCAAGACATACCTACTAAAACTCTGTACTATAGTGTAGACACCCCAATTTGACCCCGCCTAATCTTAGGTGAATTCGACGATAAAAATAGGTAGAATAGTGCCTCGATACAATTCTCAAAAAGTGATCCAAGCTCGGTATTTGAATTCGAAACCTTTAAACCAGTGAAATTTTGTCGAACCATCGAAACTTGCTGCCCAAGTAAGGCGACCGCCAACTCTTATTATAGCGATCGCCATAGAACTTTGTGGAAACTCTAGCCAAAAGTGGCGACTGCCACCATTAATTATGGCGACCGCCAACTCCCATTGTGGCGACCGTCATAGAACTTTGGGAAACCTTTCAAAAACATGGCGACCACCATATTTGATTATGGCGACCGCTAACTCCAAATGGCCTGACGTGTCCCAAAACATGGCAACACCTCATTGGTTGAAGAATTCTATAAATACCGTACCTCAGCATACATTTTCAGTACGAATTTTGAGTGAGAGAGACTCTGCCGATACATCGAGTGATCCCGATCCCCGACGCCGAAGTCTTTCTAAAATACCAAGTTTCGAACCTCCAATACCTACATTGAAGTCTACATTGCTTGGATCACCGCTCGAGGATTATCGCGCCGAGGCACATTCCACAACTTGAGAATTCCCCTGTAATCTAGGTATCCCGTTTAGATCTCCGATCTTTCTAAACTCCACTTTCTCTCTTTGCAGTGATCGGGTTAAAATTCAATTTCAATTCACATATTTCTTTTTATTACATTCTTGCTTTACTTATCAATTGCTTTATTTATGTTCTAGTATTTTATTTAATTTAGCTCACTTATTTATTTATTTGCTTATTTGAATTAAAACTTAATCAAATTATTAAATAGTTCCAACATTCCTAACAATTATAACTTGTTAATATTGTTAATTATTATAATTAAGGCACTTTCAGTAGGACTGGTATCATTCGCCATTTCAGTAGGACCTTTGGAGACATTAGTCGAGTTTCACGTGCTAGATGTGCCGGCCTCCTTCAATCTACTGCTGGGTAGGCCGTGGTGTCATGACCCAAATGTTCAAGAAGTACCATCTACCCTTCACCAAAAATTGAAATTAATAAAGAACGGGACAGTTTTGACCATTCATGGAAAGGACAGTATTTACTCTCCGAAAAGAGGAGAAGGCACAACTCTGCTAGAAGTCCAACACAGTGAAGATGATGTGTTGCTAAGTGGTTTTCATTTTGATGAAGTACAGGCTGTTTAGATGCTGATGAATAAGGAAGAAAGGTATGTTAACCCATGAGCTTTATCCATGATGAGGAAAATGTTCTTCTTCCCTGGTATGGGATTGGAACGTAAACTGCAGGGAATCCCAGAACCTATTTAGGTATTGCCAACTTCGCACCGTTTTGGCCTTGGGTATGAGCCAACGGAAGAAGATTTGGAAGGGCCTAGAAGGGGGCGAAAGGCCAACTATTTTGGGACACTCAATGGATACTTCATTAAAGAAGGGGAAGATTTCCCGTATTGTGGTTTTTCGGAGCCATAGATCGATGAAGAGACCAATCAAAAGTTTCCTGGGTTGGAGATCTTTTTCAGCCACCAATTGTCTGACATAGAGGAGGAAACAGTGGAAGGAGAGAAGGAGGAAAAGAAGGTTCAAGAAGAGGACTAGGATGACAAGTTTGATGGAGCTGACCTGGGCATGCTCTTCAATGAAATATGGCTAAGTTGTGTATAACCGAATCAAACTGGTTCACGATGGGCTTTAGCACACCGACAGATTGCACGAAGCTCATTATCGACACGACCACCAAGGAAGTAAAGAATTGGTCCATCGAGTCTTCTGACGCGTATGTCGTATACCCTAAGTCCAAGTTTGAGTCGGAGTTTGTAGTTGAGGGCACATCTGTTGGTGCCCCTCTCTCTGCTTTTACTATCGAGTTTTTAATTCCCACCGTTCTTAATGAAATAGTCGAAGTTTCCGGTTACTCTGCTTTGTTTGATTTATTTCATATGCCTGTCGACGATCTTGAATTCGACGGGAATATCCCCAAAGGAATAAAACTTTTCATAAAAAGAGAAGAAAAAATGTGTGCCTAACCAATAATTGAAGAAACTTTATCAATAAATCTGGGTGATGAAACTAACCCACAAAATGTTCAAATTGGCTCTTCTTTATTCTTAGCTGAACAAAAATTGTTAATAACTTTATTAAAAAAATTCAAAGATGTGTTTACATGGTCTTACAAAGATATGCCTAGAATTGATCTTGATATTGTCCAACATCACATCCCCTTATACCCTAATGCTAAACCGGTCAAAGAAAAATTGAGACGAATCTGACCAGAATGGGCTGTGAAGATCAAAGAAGAGGATGCTAAACAGATCAACGCTGGATTTCTGATGGTAATCGAGTATCCGAAATGGGTAGCTAATATAGTTCTAGTTTTAAAGAAGGATGGCTGTATCTGAGTCTGCGTGAATTTTTAGGACCTCAACAAGGCTAGCCCGAAGGACGATTTTCCACTACCACACATTGATGTCTTGGTAGATAGTATAATGGGGCACGCCTTGTTGTCATTTATGGATGACTTCTCTGGGTACAACCAGATTCTGATGGATCCTAAAGACAGAGAAAAGATGACATTCACCACGCCTTGGGGCACCTATTGTTAACGTGTTATGCCATTTGGCTTGAAAAATGCCAGGGCAACCTATTAAAGGGCTGCCACTACCTTATTACATGACATGATACATAAGGAGGTTGAAGTGTACGTGGATGACATGATAGTCAAATCTAAAGATCAGGATGACCACATTACAGCACTGCAGAAATTGTTCAAGAGGATTCGAAAGTACAAGATGCGGCTTAACCCACAGAAATGTGCATTTAGAGTCCCCGCCACAAAAATGCTTGGATTTATGATCACCCAACGGGGCATCAAAGTTGACCTCTCAAAGATTAAAGTAATTTTTGAAATGCCTCCTCCGAGGACCGAGCGAGAAGTCAGGGGTTTTCTGGGGAAGATCCAATTCATCAGCCGCTTCATCGCAAAATTGACAGCTACCTGTGAGCCCCTCTTCCGCCTGCTGAAGAAGGGAGTCAAGTTTGAGTGGGATCATAAATGCCAAGATGCATTCGATTCCGTACGACAGTACCTACAAAACCCTCATGTTCTATCTCTTCCTGAACCTAATAGACCACCGATCCTCTATTTGTTAGTGACTGATTCAGCTATGGGACGCATGCTTGCACAAGAAGGTGAAACCAAAGTAGAAAAGGCTGTCTACTACCTCAGCAAGAAGATGATAGGGTCTAAAATACAGTACACACCACTAGAGAAGACATGTTGGGCCTTGGTTTGGGCATTTCAAAAATTAAGGCATTATATGCTGTCTTTCACAGTGAACATCATCTCCCGGATGGATCCGTTAAAGTATCTGTTCGAAAAGCCAGCACTGACAGGAAGGCTGGCTCGATGGTTGCTGCTATTATCTAAGTTTGATCTCCAATATATCACCCGAAAGTCAGTCAAAGGCAGAGCAGTGGCAGAATTTATAGCCAAACAACCAGTTGAAGGGAATGAAGATACAGATTTCTAGTTTCCTGATGAATAACTGATGAAAGTCGGGGATGACAAATGGACTCTATATTTTGATGGCGCATCCAATCAACATGGTTATGTAATAGGAGTCCTTCTTGTCACTCCCGATGAATCACATGTTCCGTTGTCCCTAAAACTCAATTTTGAAGTCACCAATAATCAGGCCGAGTACGAAGCATGTCTAGTTGGATTGGAGGCAGCCTTAGAACTAGGGGCAAGAAAAATGGAAGTCATTGGAGACTCAGCACTGGTAGTTTCGCAAGAAAGAGGAGAATGGAAGGTCAGGGATTTAACCTTAATTCTCTACCATCAAGAGTTGGAGAAGCTGATACTGTGCTTTGAATCAGTAATCTTTACCCATGTGCTGAGACTGCAGAACAAGTTTGCCGATGCACTGGCCACCCTAGCATTTATGATTGACATACCACTCGGAGTGCGGATGAGACCTCTGATAATAGAGCAGAAAAGAAAGCCGGCATACGAGATGACAGCTGCTATTGAAGAAAGCACTGACGGCCTTCCACGGTACTTTGACATTCAGAACTTCATAGAAAAAGGAGAATATCCCAAGTTTTCCAGCAAAAGGACAAAAGGGCAATACGAGAACTATCTGCGCAGTTTGTCATTTGTGGTGGTAGACTGTACAAACGAGGACATTCAGGGGTCATCAAGCTGTGTGTAAACACTAAAAGAGCCAAGAGCTGATGAAAGAGATACACGCCGGAGCCTGTGGGCCACACATGAGTGGTAATATGTTAGCCAAGAAGATCCTACGACAAGGATACTTTTGGATGACAATGGAAACAGATTATATATAATTTGTGCGGAGATGTCACAAGTGTTAGATTCACACAAATCTTATGCACATTCCCCCGTCTCAGCTATACAACCTGACGTCACCATGGCCGTTCTCAGTACGGGGCATTGACGTAATTGGCAGAATAACACCAAAGGCATCCAATGGACACGAGTTTATCTTAGTGGCCATTGACTATTTCACCAAGTGGGTGGAAGCAGCTTCCTACTCAGTATTAAAGGCTTCTCATGTCGTTAAATTTATCAGGCAAAACATCAATTGCCGATACGGGGTGCCGCATGAAATTATCTCGAATAACGGCTCACATTTCCATGGAGAGGTTTTGGATCTTTTCGAGGAATATCGAATAGTGGCTCATAAGTCCTCGCCATATCGACCGCAAACCAATGGGGCAGTAGAGGCAACAAACAAGAACATCAAGAAAATTCTGCAAAAGATAATCAACTCACACAAAGATTGGCCAGAACACCTACCATTTGCACTCTGGGGATATTGAACGTCAATTTGAACTTCAACTGGAACTACGCCAGACTCTTTAGTGTATGGGATGGAGGCCGTGCTGCCCATTGAGATGGAAATCCCTTCACTAAGGGTAGTGACCGAGTCCAATATCTCAGAAGCAGAATGGCAGAGGAACCGAATGGAAGAATTGCTCTTGTTTGATGAAAGAAGACTACAGGCCCTATTTCATATATAAGGTTACCAAAGGAGGATAACCCGAGCGTTCAGCAAGAAGGTCAAGACTCGAGATCTTAGAGAAGGCGATCTGGTTCTCAAGGAAATCAGAGCTCCTATCTTTGACCCAAGGGGCAAATTTAAACCAAACTGGTCCGAACCTTTTCTCATCAAAACCATCATGACTGGTGGTGCAGTCACTATCATGGATTTGGATTGCAATGTAATCTCCACTCCAGTTAACCTCGACCAGCTCAAAAAATACTATTCTTGAGGTAAAAATAAAATAAAATAAAAATAATAGCTCGCTAAGTTGAAAATCGAAAAGGCAACTCAGGCAAAAGTTAGAGTGGCCCGCAAGATTGAAAATCTGAAATGGCGACCTTGGCAAAAGTTAGGGTATTATAAAAGGAAAACGTCAATACCCGAGTAAAAATCGAGCCCGAACTACGTTAAGGCCTGATTCCGCCCTTTTGGGATATGTAGGCAGCTTCTTCCAAGAAGTTCAGCCACATTCTTTGCTTTTAAGCATATTTGAATCTGAGTAAGACTAATGCAAACTAATTTTTGGATTTTGATAATAAAGATATTCAAGTTTCGAATAAATTCGAAC